>JAUTBV010116611.1:0-13552 GCA_032361325.1 Lepetodrilus fucensis
AACTTAGGGCTTCAATTTCCGCGCGGACTTTGATTCCGCGCAAGTTACCTTTGCGCGTAAAGCGCGTAATATAAGTCTGCGCGTAATATAAGTCTTTTACAGTATTGCTCTCTATGTGTTGCTGTGGTATATGGACACCTAGATTACTGCTCTCTATGTGTTGCTGTCGTATACGGACACCTATGTTATTGCTCTCTATGTGTTGTTGTAGTATACGGAAACCTATGTTATTGCTCTCTATATGTTGCCATGGTATACAGACACTTATGTTATTGCTCTCTACGCTCTACAGGCTCTGGCAGAGAAGTGCTCTAACATCCACACGGTCTCCTTCCTGGGCTCTCCACTGCTGACTGACGAGACGTTCAAGAAACTCGCCCTATCCAAGAAACTTAAGAGCATTAAAGTGGAAGGTAAACACTTTTTTATATCACTCTCATTTAGCTTTTTGATTGATGCCCTCTAGAAGATAAAATTGAAAATGTTGTCCACATTTTTAATTTTATGATATTAATAATTAAAGGATCTTATTTGAAAGTAAATAGTAGTAATATGTAGCACTGAGTATACTTTCAAGCATTGATTTATTGCATTATTAATATACACATTATTATTATTATTATTATTTATTAAAATATCAATTATTAATTATGATTATCATTATTATAGTAATATTGAATGTATTAGGTATTAGTGTAATGGTTTTCTGAGGTTTCACAGTACCGTAGATCTAACTATCAGAAATGGTCATTGCTCTATGTATTAGTGAAAGCTTCCCGCTATGATGGAAGACAATAATTCACTCACTCTGTGCGTGCCGTACACAGGTAACAGTCGTATCTCGGACGCGGCGCTCAAGGCGGTGGGTAAACACTGTCTGGGACTGGAGCACCTGTATATGACCGACTGTAACCGTATCACCGACGCCTCCATGAAGGCGCTGCAGAACTGCAAGAACATCACCGTCTTCAACATCGCTGACTGCGTCAGGTAAACAGTCCAGTCAAAAACTTTAAACGTATCTCTTCAAAATCTGTTATTGCTAAGTGTTTCTTTCTTATAGCCTCAGTTATTACTTTTATCTGATTTTATATTGTATACTGTAAATCATGAAATTAATGCGAGCAGAATATTAATGCAAAAATATTAATGCATTTAATTGCTGTGCATTAAAGGTAAAACCGGGGAACAAACATGTATGGAGACATGACCGTTTGCATTTTATTGGTGTCACATTTACGTCTAAAATCTAGAGGTCACATTAAATGAATGACGCATTAATTTCGCGATTTACAGTATATTGTAATGTTTTTAGCAACTATTAAAAATGTGGAATAATGCACTTTACAAGTAGCCACTATTATTATTATTGTTATTATTATTACGTGTTCCTATTGGTCAAAGCCAGTTGACTAACCCAGCGCTTGGGACTATATTCTTAGTTTGCCTTCAGACTTTGCTTGTACATGTACTACCAGTATCTGATGGTGGCCATTACATCGACGTCCATTTTTATTGTTAGGATCACTGATGCTGGAGTGCGCCACCTGGTGGACGGATCCTGCGCCCCCCGTCTCCGCGAACTCAACCTTACCAACTGTATCCGAGTCGGGGATATGGCCATGGTCAACCTGCATAAAAGGTGGGATTAATTCTTATAGACATATTTACTCAATTTGTATTGTATATATACCATTGTCACATGTTCATTTATGTTTAATTGCAGTGATTTATTTTCAAAATACAGTAGACCTCGCATATAACATACTCATTGGGACCGGCTATTTTTGTCCGTTATATGCGAAGTCTGTTATACGCATATGCCGTAATTAGCGTTAGGACTTCAGATTCGGTACGTTATAGGCGAGTGTCCAGTTTATGCGAGGCCGTTATATGCTAGGTCTACTGTAGTTCATAAGTACATTTTGTTATTGTTTTACTATAGGATTATAAAAACATAGTTCTGAAACTCCACAAAACCTAGCATTGCTAAATTGTGAGAATTACTCGTTCCTTTACTTACCATATAAAGTGTTCAGTCACACCAAGGTATCATTTCTCAAAGCAATACCCAGCTAGGCCTTCATATCGCAGTATGTCTGTAACAGGAGTCATCATATAATGACATACATGTGCAGCCAATTGCGACTCTTGTAGCGCTGTCATCATTCCTATTTGTGGAGTGGGACCTGACTGAGGAATGTGTATAAGGTATCCATCTGACATTGGTTGTATTCTGGCAGTGATAACCCTAATGTTTGTGTTGTCTCAGATGCCACAGCCTGACGTACCTGAGCGTGTGTTTCTGTGAGCACATCAGCGAGGCTGGGATAGAACTCCTGGGTCAGACTCACAGTCTGGTGTCTCTAGACCTGTCTGGCTGTAACTGTGGTGACCAGGTACTCTTGCTGTCTGACTGGATATCTGACTGTCTTGCCGTCTCACTGTCTGAGTCTTGCTGTCTTGCCGTCTCACTGTCTTGCCGTCTCACTGTCTGAGTCTCACTGTCTTGCCGTCTCACTGTCTTGCTGTCTCAGTGTCTGAGTCTTGCTGTCTAACCATCTCATTGTCTGTCTTGCCGTCTCACTGTCTTGCTGTCTCACTGTCTGAGTCTCACTGTCTTGCCGTCTCACTGTCTTGCAGTCTCAGTGGCTGAGTCTTGCTGTCTAACCATCTCATTGTCTGTCTTGCCATCTCACTTTCTGAGTGTCTAGCTGTCTGACTATCTTGCTGTTTGACTGTCTTGCCATCTTATTGTCCGACTCTGTCTGGCTGCAACTGTGGTGACCAGGTACTCTTGCAGTCTGACTATCTTGCCGTCTCAGTGTCACATTCTTGCTGTCTAACCATCTCATTGTCCATCTTGCCGTCTCACTGTCTTGCTATCTGCTGTCTCACTGTCTTGCTATATCACTGTCTTGTTGTCTCACTGTCTTGCCATATCACTGTCTTGCCGTCTTACTGTACTGTAGTCATAGCATCTCACTCTCTCTCTGAGTGTGAAACCCATCTTAATCGTTGGCCTGGCATCAATGTTCACAAAAGTTACATTTCCAATATGATTATGACAGGATGTGCTGTCTACACACTGAATGTGTCATCCTTGGCCTGTCAGTACTACCATACTTTCCTCCATCATGTTTACTGCAACACTGTGCTATGGGTGTTGCAAATTTCCTTCTGCCATACATTTCTTTGGATTGATTTAATGGTATATGCCTGACAAGCTGAGTAAAATAACATTGACAGCAGCTCTAATCTCCAATGCTAAAACATACAGTTTTGTTTTGGTTGTTTTGCTATCAGGGTCTGGCCGCTCTGGGGAACAATGCTCGGCTACAGGATGTCACGTTGTCGGAATGCTCCAAGATTACGGACCTGGGACTACAGAAGTTTGCCCAGCAGTGTAAAGAAGTGCAGAGACTGGACCTGTCACACTGCATGGTTAGTGAACACCTTACTGGATTCAAACCAAGGACTCCAGATATTTTTAACAAAATCTATTATGAGCAATTCTACGACAAATATGTTCAAAATTGTAATTTAGATGTATAATATGATATTGTGTATTAATTTTAGCCTATAAATAATAATAATAATATTATTTACCATTTCAGCTCATCACGGACGGCGCCATCAAGAACTTGGCGTTCTGTTGTCGGATGCTGACTGTGCTCAATCTGTCTGGCTGCAAATTGGTAATTCAATGGTCAAATAATATTCTGTTTAGAAACTTTACACATTTGGTAATGTTATAGAAGGCTTATTCTTGAATCTAATTACTCAGACATTTTGGTTTGAAAAATAAATATCAAAGGACATATGTCACTCCTAATAAATGGAGTATTTTTCATTATTGTAACTACAGTGTACCCTCGATATAACGCGGAAGATGGGGTCCATGACATACCCCCCCGCGTTATAATACCTGCGTTATACAATATTAGTACAAGTATCTTTATAGTGGTTGTGTTTTGAGATCAATGCAATATTAAAGTGATATTTTAAACAACCCATGAAATTCAATAAATGTAAGATCATCTACAGATAAATTCAGGACATAAATGTATAAAATCAATCGTAATGTTACAACCATGTTGTGTTGTGTGTTCAGGTGACAGATCTCAGTCTACAGTATCTGTCTGGGGTGTGCCACTATCTGTACGAGCTTGACATCAGTGCTTGTCTCCTCATCAGGTGAGCCAGGAATGCAACATGAACCCAAAGATGATGATGTTAATCATCAATTCAATGCAGCCATTTTCACAATTTTATGGATCTGGGACAAAAAATGCATTTTGTGACAGTAACTTTTTATCTCTTGTTACCTGATAATAGCTTTTACCATTATCATGTTCGTTGCAAATTGGTGAACGATTCCCATAGTGACGTTAAACTGCATATTCACTCACTCACTCACTCACCATTATCATGTTTGATCTAAGTGCTACAATAAATTGCTTTGGGTATTTTATCAGACTGCTAAATGGGAAGAGTTGTTTCCCTTATTGTGTTTTTTCTCTCTCATGAAATTACCTCCCTTGATAGCCATTCTACACATACCTTCCATTCCTGCAATGTATATTGTTATGTATTCTCACGTGGTACCTGGGGTGCGTTCAAAGACACAAGCAGCTTACCAAACTAGCCCCTGTCTCAGGAGTCACATGAACAGTAGATGGGACAGGGAACCAGTTTAGCTAAGCGGCTTACTCAGCCCTTGTGTCTTTGAATGCACCCCAGGCTTTCAAACTGCTATACGTAAATGTCATTGTGCTGTGAATTACAAGTGTGAATGACACAAGGGAGTGGCAGGAAATGAAAAGGTTCACGTTTGTTATTTGTTTCAGTGACAAGGCCATCAAGTACCTGAGGAAAGGCTGCAAGAAACTGCACGTTCTCAAGATGCTGTACTGCAAGGGAATCTCAAAGTCAGTGCTTTATATCTCATTTACAATTAAATCTACACATGCTTTACAGTGTGTTTTCAGGAAAAAAAATATGTGTGCAATATATTATTCACGGTATATAATTGTACTGAAAACTAGTTGTACGATACTTAGTGCTGGACATTCCAAGGATCAATGTTTATATCAGTAATTTCCTAATTTTAATAATGTGTCATTTAATTTTTGAATTTTCTTGCTGTCCTGCAACTTTGGAAATGGTATGTACTAGTGTATTGTATGTAGACATATGCATGATTAGAGAAGTAAGCAAGAGTGAAGTAATGTTGTCGGTCTTCGTCTGCAGACACGCTGCCCAGAAGATGATGAAGCATATAGAGAAAGTTGTCTACAGCGCCGATGATGTCCCAGCGTTCTTTGGATATTGAATCTACATCATGATGCTGAGTCGTCAACACCATTTCATCAGTGGCACTGACATCGAAGATCTGTCAATACATCCACCCCATCAGTGCTTCTCGTACCATTCAAGCAGTGGCTACAAATAACTGACAATACCATTCTAGAAATGGCACCAGGAAACTGACGTGTTCATACCATCCCATCATTGGCACCAATTATTAAGACCACATCCTCATTGGCACTTACGGTAGAGAGCAGTAAATACCTCATCCTTGGCCTGTCAGTATCAGCCAGTGCTCGCAGGTTTACTGCAACATTCAGTGATGTGGATGTTTCGGGTTTTCTCCTGCCCTGATCTGACAAGCCATGATGTCAAGAGACAGAACCATGAAAGCAGATCTAAACTGTAAAGTTTAACCCTCTCCATGCTGAAGGCGAGTTAACTTGCCCGATCACATGCAGAAATAGAACACTTTGATTTTATTCAGCAGGGAGAAGGTTAAAAAAGAAAAGAGAAAAAAAAAGAGTAAATATCAACCATTATTACAGCGTGATTTCCACCAACATAACAATGAGATTATTTAATATGGGCTATCATGGGTTACTGCATGTGCACAATTGAAGACATGCTTGCATCATTGGTGTATTAGGGGCAAGTGGTAGCACAGCGGTAGAATGTCAGACACTGGAGATTAATGTACAGAGTTCGAATCTCACCCAGTGATCCAGAATCAATGTCCGCACAAGTTAGAATATTCACATTACCATCTACTGCCAGAACACAGGTACAATTAGAACACCATTCGTCACTTGTCTTAGGCGACACCAGATGCCGTTCAACTTTCTGATCCAGGGGCCAGTTTCACAGAACAGTCATAGCGCTACGAGAGTCGGAACTCGTGTACGTTAGCATGGAGTTGCTAAGGAGTTACAACTCTTGTAGCGCTACAACGGTTCTGTGAAACGATACCCTGGGCCCTTATTCTCGAACCTTTGTAAATCCTAAGAAGTTCGTAAGTACTAAGAATGTCTGGTTTTCTGCTTATGTTAATATTGGAAGAGTTATTTTCTCACTAAGAAATTACGGTTACTGTTACTGTTCTATATTATCCATGCCAAAATCTGGTGCTCCATACAAGCAGCATCCATTTCCAATCATGCGTTTGAATTTCATCTTTGCTTTGTAAATAGATCAAGATACATCTTAATAATTCGTTTTTCATTAAGATTCAATGAAGAGATTGTGATTTTTTAAAACAAAATATACATGTTAATGATTATGCAAATTTATTGTGTGAGAATGTCAATGTGTATTGTCAGATTGTGTCCATTTCTGAAGACAGCCTTTGTTACATTTGTATATAGATTCTTCCGTGCCAATGCCCAATAACCAAAGTTACATCTTTGTTTGTCATCACTTGGCCAAGAATACTAACTACTGGTATCATGGCCATTGCAGCAGCAGCAGGGGTGTGTTCAAAGACACAAAGGCTGAGTAAGCAGCTTAGCTAAACTGGTTCCCTGTCCCATGTACGGTTCACACGACTCTTGAGACAGTGGCTAGTTTGGTAAGCCGCTTTTGTGTCTTTGAATGCACCCCTGCATCCAACCTTCCTGTTTATCCCAGTAAATTTCTTAATTTATGCAATGTTCATTGTATAAAATCATTAAGATTTGATGTACGTCAAATGTCAAATGTCAAATGTCATCTAATCATTAATGTTTCACTGTTATTGATGTGGTACATGTTCATGTGATCTCAAATACAGCTGGTGACAATTTTTTTACTAATATAACCAAGCCCCCGTTTCACAGAACAGTCGTAGTGTTACGAGAGTGATAACCCCTTAGCAACTCCAGGCTAACATACATTAGTTACGACTCTCGTAGCGCTATGACTGTTCTGTGAAACGCGCCCCATGCCCAGATTTCTCGGAACAATTTTAAGTTTGAGATTTTGCTCAGCTGAGATATCTCCCATTATCTGGGTTTGAGTCAATGGGAGAAATCTCATTGTACCATGCTGTACCAGTTGTGTACCATGCTGGTCAAAGTTGTTGGATTTTAAATGTTTTAATTTGCAATCATCGTTATCAACTGTGATATACCATAATTGAATTGAAGATAAGTTGTGTGTATTCTGGTATATACAAAGAATATTTGGTTGACTTTTACTAATATTAAGTGACCTTAATTATGTATATTGCCTGATTATATCAGTCTATTAAAATAAATGTAAAATATTTGTTTGTGCATACAATTATTTTTCAAAGGATGAAAATATGTCACAAATGGCACAAATCACTGAAGTTGACCTGTGATGGTACAGTTGTAGAAATCACAACACTCAGTGGTACTGAAATAATGGCCACAATAGAAGACAATTCTCCAAGTATTACTGCCATATGTGGACTAAAATATGTTTGACTATGAAATGTGTCAACCAAGTTTTATGCCTTCAACGTAACACTTTAGCCATTAGCTACGCTTTTTTTTTGCCTTGCCCGGCGTTTTCCATTATATTATCCTCGTTGTCGGATAAATTCATGACGTCACCACACACTCCGACAACAATCCACAGCGTTCTATTTAGAAATCCCTGTGCTCCGACAACAAAATAGAAAACGCCCTGATTTATGCGTGCGCAAAGCAGCGTATGCCGGCAGAGTAATCGAGCAGCCCTATTGGCTACACCACTTAGTGCTACGGTTGGAGTTAAAAACATGTTACACTATTTCACATGGAAGAGCCCAGACCTAATGGCAGTCGACGTTAGAGAATGACATGGCTACTGTGGATAGGACTGACTGAGCTGTTTCTTACACAGCAGATATAATTGGACAACATTCAACTCCACAAAGGAATTCTCCTTGGCAGCAATGAAAATGAGATTCTCACCGCTGTATTTTGATTGAATTAATGTTTTACATCGCGGCAGGATCACTGCTGTAAAATAATATGCGAACACAGATGAATCAATATTTCATTTTGTTTAATATCATGAGCATTTTATATACTGTAAATCATGAAATTAATGCGAACAGAATATTAATGCGAAAAATCTGACCGCTGTATTGTCGCATTTAATTGCTGCACGTTAAAGATAAGACTTGGAGGGGAAACATGTATGGAGACATGGACGTTTGCGTTTTATTGGTGTCACATTTACGTCTAAAATCTAGAGGTCGCATTAAATTAGTGACGCATTAATTTCATGATTTACAGTAACATGTATTGATTACTAGTAACCAGTCAGCAATCAATATATACAACCATAACAAGTCATTCTCTACGTCAGTTCAAACATCAACTGACCCTCCATGGACAGACATCAATCGGTCTTCGAATTAATATGTCGTCATTTGCAGATCTGCAATGTTAAAGGTATCTGTGTGGCCCGCTGAACATTACAGATTTTACCACCTTTAACATTGGGCCTATAGTCTAGAGAATGACCCCCTTATTATTTTCATTATTTCGAACACTGGCATCAATTCATTATGATATGCACCACACACTCAGTTCCATCCATACTAACAGTAACACCAGGGGTGCAGTCAAAGACACAAGTGCTTGCAAGCGGCTTACCAAACTAGCCACTGTCTCAAGAGTAGTATGAACCATACATTGGGCAGGGAACCAGATTAGCTAAGTGGCTTACTCAGCCCTTGTGTCTTTGAACGCACCCCATGTGGTTGTGACGTAACGAGCACCTAGAAGTCATAAGGAAACATCCACATCTTGGGACATTTATTCACATTTCTTGGAAGTCCAAAATAAATATTGCAATCTGTTATGAACAGTAACACAACAGTACATAGCAGAGAAGCAACATACCAGCGTTTTTTTAAATTGGGGTTTAAAGTTGTTTTCTAGAATCTTTCACTAATATCACAACTTTGTCAGTTAGGGCAGGAGGAAACCTGCAACATCCGTAGCACTGAATGGTGCAGTGAACCCGCGAGCACCAGCTGGTACTGACAAGACCAAGGATGATAACTGCATTGCCACCCATTTAATATCATGTCAGAAAGGTAACTTTCGCGAACATTGATGTCGGGCCCCCGGGACGGGATTTGAACCTGGAACCTTTGGCTCCGAAATCCAACGTTCTACCACTGCGCTACATCCCACCCCCAAAATACCAGTAATCAGACAACTCATCATGCATAATGCACAGTGTACCATTAGCATTATGACCCTCCATTGATTCACTGAAAAAAATGCTTGGGTTGTATACTCCCCAGGGAGTTGAGAAGGAAAATGAGACCACACTGTTCCATTGACCTGGGTAATGCTGCACCGATATGAACAGGTTTTCGAGTGTGGATCTAGCGGAACGTAATTATAAATGTGTATATTTATTATTATTACATTATCCGCATGACCAGCCGTGACCTCTCCGACAGTCTTGATTGGATGTGCTGTCTGCAGCGTCACAGAGAAATTATTGTCCTCGGTTCATCAATACTAGCCAGTGCTTTCAGGCTTACAGCAACACTAAGCACTACAGGTGTTGCAGGTTTAATCCTGCAGCAAGTGAAGTAATCCTAAGTGTCTCCAGTGATTTTTAGGAATATGGAATCACTTGAACATGACGTGAGATTATTGCACTGGAATACATGCGTATATAAATATAGGTTCGTCCTGTCTAGATGTCCGAGTGCGCGATGGTCTTCTCGATGTCGACCATGTTGTCCTGGTTCATCAACACGGGTATCGTCATTGTCTCCCCCTCCGCCTCCATCGTCTGCGTCATGGACAGCTGCGTGGTAGCGTTGGCGAGGAGATTGATGGCGGAGAAGTCCACGTTGTTCTGGTCATGTGACACATCCTGCTCGTCCGTCGTTGGGTCCACCAGCGCGATCCGATAAACCTCGCCCCCGCTGGTGCCCGCAGTCGTATTGACCCCGAACAGCTGCTGAAGGTTGTCCGCTGTCACCAGGAGCGTGGGCACCTGCTCCCCAGCCTCGTTCTGACTCTCAACCACAAGCTGGATGTGCTCGTCAGATTCTGCCTTCTGCTTTTTGTGCCGCTGCATGTGTCGGTAGAAGGAGGAATGTTTGGGGAACTTGAGGGAGCACTCGTCGCAGCTGTACGGCTTGATGCCCTTGTGCTGGTTCTCGTGTTCCTTGAGATACTGCTGACGTGTGAACGTCCTGTTACACTGAGTACAGCCGTATGGCCGCTCACCTGTGTGTCGCATCTCGTGTCGACTCAGATCACCTGCAGAAGCAGACGGTCAACGTTAGAGCAATTTATACAAGTTTCTATAAAGCTGATTTAATTACCTGGCTTTAACTCAACTCAAGCCAGCTACCTTGATATTATTGCTAACCAAATTTCTCCATAACATCTTTCACCCATTTGCGACGATCCATAACTGCTGGGTCAAACCCCACACAAATATCTTGGCAGTGATGACTGAATTGGGGTTTCCCAGTGATATCTATGGGAAAAAACAACTTTCTCGCATTTGAGAAGGCTTACCTTTACAGTAGAAGGTGGAGTGACAGTGTTCACACTTGAAGGCTCTGTAGCTGAAGTGGCGCTTGAGGTGGAGCTGTAGCTGAGACTTCTGTCTGAACGCCTGACCACAGAGGTCACACAGGTTACCTTTGACCCCGGTGTGTCGCAGCATGTGTGACTTCAACGTGCTGCTCTGGGAGAAACCCACACCACACACCTTGCACCTGGAGGGGAGAAAACTCTACACTTGATTATCATCATTAGTGAATATACTGTAAATCATGAAATTAATGCGTCACTAATTTAATGCGACCTCTAAATTTTAGATGTAAATGCGACACCAATAAAATGCGAACGGCCATGTCGCCATACATGTTTTCCTCCAAGTCTTACCTTTAATGTGCAGCAATTAAATGTGACAATACGGTGGTCGCATTTTTCGCATTAATATTCTGCTCACATTAATTTCATGATTTACAGTATATACGGTAATGCATCCAAGTCGTGAATATTTTATATGCGCTGACGAGTGAGTGAATATGGAGTTTTAACGTCGCTGCAGGAATCCTTCACCCATTTGCGATGAATGCGCTGGCGAGATACTGAGAACATTGAACAATCATGTGTTTTAATCTATGCTATCTTTATTTTGTTGTTGGTGCTATAACAAGAGATCAATCTTACTTTAAAGGTCTCAGAGGGTTCAAGCTTACTTGAAAGGTCTGATAAGGAGGGTTCAAGCTTACTTAAAGATCGGATAGGAGGGTTCAAGCTTACTTGAAAGGTCTTTCTCCAGAGTGAATCCTCAAGTGGACTTTGAGAGTTTTCTTCTCAGTGAAGTACTTGGAGCACACGTTACACTGGAAGGGTTTTTCCCCGGTGTGTGTACGCTCGTGTCGCTGCATGTTCGCCTTGGTTGTGAACGGCTTCTCACACAGCTTGCATATAAATGGCCGGTCCCCGGTGTGCTGCCTCATGTGGGCTGAAACAGTGACAGGTAACGGATGGAAGACGTACACGCCCGAACAATTACCTAATACAATAATATACAGATACAGAGCTCCAGATAAAATTTGCAACCTGGGAGTATAGTACTCCATGATTTCGATTTAGGGAGTATTTTCAAATATTGCAATACTGGTACTCCCAGAAATTATTGTAGAGAGTATAATGTGAAGATTAATAGCAGTTGTAGGTTGCTTTTAACATAGTTCAAATAACTAAACGTCGTGGGTAATCATGGTACTGGCCCCATTTGCTATCGGACATTTGATTCTGGTCGGATGTGGCCGATTTTTAGTCTCGCCGACCGATCACACAATATCTAGCATGTTCGAAACCCGACGGAATTCGACGACGGAAATCGCTAGTGTGCGGCCGCTCTAACATAAACAACTCACCTATCAGTGAAGATACATAAGCCAGCTCCACCCCACACACTTTGCAGTTAACAGGCCCTAGGTCAGCTTTGGCATCCCCGGCTTTGTGTACACGACGTTTAGGTTTTTCTTCGCTTCCATCTTCGGGAATCTCTTTCGTTACATCTCCGTTCTCTGGATTTGTTTTGGGTTTTCGTCTCCTATCTGAACGTCTTGGCTTACTTTTTCTGTTACCTGACTTGTTCTCTGCTAGAGGCCTGTCTCCCACTTGTGCGTCACCAGAATTCACTCCCGGATTGGACTCAATGTTCTCCAGGTCAACTGTAAGATGTTCTGCCAGCAATTGAGACGCAACATCCGACGTAGATGGATCTTCCTTCTTGGATGTCTGTTTCCGTGGAGTTTTAGTTGAACTGACACCGTCGCCATGGTCACCAGCAACCTCATCAGTGAATTGTCCGTCAGTTTGTGTTTTTTGCATTTTCTTCTTCCTCGGTTTCCTTTTGGCAGTTGACTGGGTTAAAGTTTTCACAGGACTAGACTTCTCGGGCAAATTTTCAGGAGATTTTAAATAAGTAGACCCGGGTTCATTTATTGTCACTAATGACGTGATGATTTGATCATCAATATAGTCTTGGACCAGAACATTAATAGTTCCTGTACCGTCTTGAATACTCACGGGATTGAGATTGACACCGATGTGACCTTGTACAATATTCCCTTCATTCAGGGTTGTGTCTGCACTCGGAGGGTCATTTACTGTGATCATGGTTGACACAGATTCTGAAGTCTCGGTGGAATACACAGAGTTATACAACAGCTTAAGGTCGTGTGCAAAAGGGTCGTGAATTTCTGTAGGAGTGTCGTCAGGGTTAGTGGGTACCGCTGCCTCAGATACCACATCTTGAGCCACATCAAACGTCTCCCCTTCATCATCGTCATCCTCCTGGTTGTCCACTCCTACTTCTGCATCCTTCTTACTTTGCCACGTCCGAGATCGTGGAAGGATCTCCTTCCCACCGTAAATGGGTTTGGATTTCTTGAGTCCATCCGAGGCTGCCTTTATCGCTCGCGATACTTCCTGCCAGAACGTCCATGCAGCCTGTCTCGTCTGCTCCGGCATCTGGTTGACCAGACTAATTGCTTCCTCTATCTGTGACACAGCCAAGAAAACAATAATTTCTCTATCAAACAATCATGCCTATGTCTATCAACAATCATTCCTATGTCTATCAACAGTCAAACAAATTATTTCTATTTCTATCAACAATCAAACAATCATTCCTGTCTCAGGGTTAGAAGTTCCCACTCAACCGGTGGCCCGATCCATTTCTCGTAATGTTAAAGGTATCCTACGGGCGAGTAGAAATTTCATGTTTTGTTATTTATATAATT
>JAUTBV010116622.1:0-13550 GCA_032361325.1 Lepetodrilus fucensis
TATGTCCCCTTGCATTGACATAATGAAGCAAATAACAATACGACCATATTCAGGTTGTCTATCAGTAGACTACATGGTGTTGCAGCGGATATGTGTCTACCAAACAGCGGTGGAAAGGTTTTTGAAAGTATCTGTGATATTATGCCTTTAATTACTTCACATCACAGATACCGGTAGACATAATGATGTTATTTAATACACATTGTTTATTCAAACTGTATGTTGGTTCAGAGCAAGAAATCCCTGGCATTGGCCAAAGAAGACTTCCAAGTACAGAACTCGGTGCTTGCAGAGGACATGCCAAAATTGTACGAGAGCCGAATTGACTACTTCCAGCCATGTCTAGAAGCTCTCACCCGATCACAGGTTTGAGTAGTCATATACTTCCAGTTTATGAACAGCCAGGGCCTTGTTCCTCAGAACAGTTGTAGCTACAATATTGATTGTACCATAATTACCCTAATAATTTGATCCCTCTAATGGTTAAATTAATCACACACAAAAAAAAAAAATTTCTTTTAAAAATATGACCATAACCAATTTATTTTAAATCATAATTTTCTAATTATTCTAACACAATATTTAATAAAAATAAAAAAATCTTAAAACAAGTGCATTTTATTTTTTTAAATCCTTCATTTATTTACCTTTCATTTACATATGTATTTTAATTTGGTTGTCCCTAATTATATGAACACAGATAATTTTAATATTGGTATTTTTCAAATAATTTGGACAGTTACACATTTTCTCATTTTCTCATGTTCGAAATATTAGGGAATTACAGTACTTTTAGTGACCCGCTAAAAATATTTAGTCTGTCGATAAAATTTGACTTACAATTTATTATCTTTGTTAAAGATGTTGATGGCATTGTTTTTCAATTTTAATTTTGTTTGATTGTTGTCATTTGTGTGAAAATTGCCACTAATATATTTGATGGTAACTATAATATTACCAACACTGATATGTTGCAGGTAACACACAATACAGAAGCCTTCAAAGTATACAGCGAGCTGTCCTCGACTCTTAGTGGCCTTAAGAATTATTCAGATGAAGAATATAGTTCACGCATGCAACAGACGCTGTCTGAAATCAAAGCCTTGTCAATAACAGTGGATGATTGATGCATGTCTATCAGTGTCACTTATGTTATTTATTTCATTGTACGAGGAATTCACCATTTGTAAATAATCAATTATGTGAATGAATGAGTGTAAGAAGACGTTGCTTGCTGGATATCAGCCTTTACTTCAGGCTTTTTCCCCCACGCGAAAGCAATTCAGTCCCTGAAATACGTTATGAAATAACATCAGGTTATACATATATTGCTATGCTTTGAGTACGATGTCAATGTTGATGTGATAGTTGTCTGGTTATGAACAGATAGTATTATGTATGTGTGCGCAATAAAAGGTTGAACAAGTTTGTGGGTTGTACTTTGAGACTATTTACATGATCAATGCTGTGAACAGACCGATTCTTGGGATGGGGAGCAATGCATCATATGCATACGCCTCAGCATAAGTTAAACATCATTATCTGTCATCGGTTGTCATGTGAATGTATGCGGTACGGTAGATCAAGGATATATGAAAAACAAAAAAGGTTCATATGAACATTATTTATTACATTGCATAAACCTGTAAAACAAACGGCTGTTTTACAATGCATTTGTTATTTCTGGGAACTTCAAAACTGTGAGAGTAAAAAAATATATAAATAAAACATGATAGAAAGTTATCTTGATCCAAGTTGATGGAATGATGTACAAATGTGTTGATAACTACATGATTGTGATGATATGAAGGTTATGGCCCGCATTTTCACAAAAGGGTTTGTTCACTAGTCCTACGTGTAAATCGAAAAGAATGTCATGGTTTAAGGAAGGCAGGAAATAATGTAGGCCTAGATTTATGTCCAGACTACTGGTACCAATCCTTTCATGAAATGCAGGCCAATATTTTCCTTTGAATTAATAAACTCTCTTCCCATGCTGGAGTAAACCGGAGATGCCCTAAAGAACAGTGCCTGTGCCTAATCCAGCAGTGAGAGGTTATAACTATGGACATTAGTCCTTTGTAGTAGTAGTTCAGCTAATGGTACAATTATCTGATACATCCAATTTTGTCCTACCAAATAACAAGTACTATTACGAACTTGAATCGTATAAAAGGTTTTCATGTGACCATGATTACGATGATGACGTCTCATCATGACTGATAATGAAAGTATGTTTCTGAAACATGATAACCTTCATAGGTGAATAACGTGAAATAAATTCTTAACAAAAACAAATTTGCAAAACATTGCCAATGTTTGCTGAACAGAGCATACACACGTTTCATCGTACTAGTATACAGTATTACAGACAAACATACAAACATCTCTTACGTAGCAACAACAACAAAATAACATTAAAATATTACTTTTATACCGTAAATTTGCTCATAAGCAAGACAAATTCATATTAAATTTACAGCAACACTGACTAGCATGGCGAGTTGGAATTGCACATGGCGAGTTGGAATATGAACATTTGGGTGGTTTTGATCTTGGGCGTTGCAGCATACACAACAATCACGCTACATTTGCTCTATGTAGAAATAGGTAGTGTAGACAATATAACAATACACAGTACCTTATGATCACTAGCAATGGCTCCAGATCAAATGAGTACTGTTGAAGTGAATATGAAAATGTTCATAATGTAAATGCACTGACCATGGTCATAATTCAAACTACAGTAGACCTCACATAAACCGGACACTCGCCTATAACGTACTGAATCTGAAGTCCCGATCCCGTCTAACACTAATTATGGCATATGCGTATAACTGACATTGCATATAACGGACAAAAATAGCCGGTCCCAATGAGTACGTTATATGCAAGGTCTATTGTACTTAATTAAATTATCAATGTGATAAACAGAATAATGTTATGTTCCCATGTATGAAAACAGTTACAAATAAGGCACAAATGCAATACACATAGTTGGTATTGACAGGCAGTGATTTATTGCTATACTAACATTGCCACAGTAATCTTACCCATGCACGACAAATTTGTCAAATCATCAACTAAAATGCTGAAAACCTCTCAGCTCTAAAAACAACTGTATCAATGCAATGTACAAAATAATAGAAAACGTTTGTACATGATTTACAACCAATGGGTCTTCAGATCATATAAATAGTGATTGATAACTGTCTAACTAACTCCAGCTAATGCCCTTGCCAATGGATGGATAGATAGTATGTGGATAAAATAATAAGTGCATCAAATAGGCTACGTATGTCCTCGTTGATTGGATGGTTTTAAAGCCACTTTCAAGATTGTTCACTCACATCATGGCTTGCATGCATATGTACTGCTTGTACTAGTCTGGATTTCCAACAGTTTAATAGTGCTAGCTCACTGGAAATATCACGTGCCGCAGATAGAACATTGATACCCCACTCACAGTATAGAAGATGACTAGTACTTGCTTTACCCCTTTAATACTGAGCGCCACACAGGGGAACAACAAGTACCATCTTTTAATGTCTTTTGGTACATGACGTGCCCACAACCTTCTGCACTCTGGGCAGACGCTCCAACCATTACGCCACAGAGACAAGTTTTATGTCCTCGTAAATTTGACATTGCATTCAATTAGTAAATGAAGAATCAAAGACGAAAACCATACATGAATCCGATTGAACATTGAACTTACTGTAAATCATAAAATTTTACGGATTATCGACGTATTACTGACATAAAATGTTAACGAGCTCTTCAATATTTCGAAAATATTTGTTTATATATATTAGTAAGTTTATTTGCCAATGTGTAACACTGTTGATAACGAATACTAGTAGTAGGAAATACACACAAAACGTAAATAATTTCGATATTGCACGTGTATATACAGGAAATACTACACAAAACGTAACTCTTTTCGACATGAAAACAGGAAGTTCTAAAATCACTAGACCAGTCCATTATGATGCATAGGTTGGGTCTTCCTAGTCCAAAACTTTGCAAGTCTCGCGAGCAGGCTAATCTATATGCCTCAATAAATAGGGAAATAGAACTGGCGTTAAGTGATGCAACTGGTGCAACAGGTCGCAAACGTAAACGATATTGGTATGAACACGATACTATTGTAGAACACATTTAAATTATTTAAATTACGACCATGCGGTTACTAGTATTCACAATACAAGCCGCCATCTTTGATGTTTTGAGATCAAACTATATAAATATATTTCATCAGTTTTGTTTTGTGTTTTCTTTGTTTTGAAAACTGATGCTATTGTACAAAGACACTACCCACACAAACAACAAGAGTGAAGGGACATTACCAGGCCAACATACGTACATCTATGGAATACTCTTCCAAAAATATTAGCGAATGAACTTTTAACATCGGAGAACAACTCGATAAATTCGTTAAATTTTATGCTCGCTAAAATTTTATGATTTACTGTATATTGAGGAATCCTGTCAATCTACGAGATTATTTCCTTTGTTGAATTATTGACATGATAATATTAAGATGGAGTCATAAATATTCTAAAACTGGTGATATCTTGCAGGTTATTGTATACAAAATTTAATGGAATCATATGTTGTAAAACGGGCGATAACTTGCAAGTTATCAGCAAAATCTAAAAACTAAATTTGCTTAAAAAATACACTAGAATGTTAAAACACTCAACAGAAATACACATACGAGTGAAGTGAATTATTGTTTTAAGTCGCAGATGGAATCTTTCACCTATACATGACAAACTCCTTATAAGAAAGTAATTAATTACAAATTCCCATACAAGAAAGTAATTCATTACAAATCTCCATACAAGAAAGGAATGTACTGTATTACAATACACTGTACTGGAAATTAATATAGATACATGTAATTCCAACCATAATGTCCTTTTTGAAACAATGGTAGCAAGCAGAAAGGATTGTAGTGGTTATCTGTACGTAGCAACTCTGAATGTTTGAACATCTGCCAGATAGTCATCAAGACTACTAGTATATACGTTTTGTCTTGTTTGTGTTTGGGTTTACAGTAGCTTTCAAGAGTATCTTGCTCATATCACAGCTGGTCAGTTTACAACAGCACAACACCTGCTAGTATACATGTAGAGTGTCACAGTAAACCTACACGTACTGGACGGTACTGACAACCCAAGACTGTACTGTTGCTGCCACAGTATAAGAAGACATCATGTACCATTATGAATATGGTACGGACAGAAAGGAAATGTCAGTGCATGATAATAATAAAACAAGGAAGTAATTACAATATTCTCATTTTCCCAATGCAATTTTCACATCGCTTGTGGATGACATAAATATATAATACTGAGAGATCATTTGTTACATGGCATCGGTATATTTAACATGATATTGCATGTAAAAACATATCGTGTGTGAATAACATTAATAGTGACATACAACGTCAGTGTGGTATTTGCAAATTGCACTTGTGCGGATATGGTATGTACATTATGTAGAGCTTTCCCATAGGCCTGTAGATTGGTAAGTAAAAATGGCCTATACAAATGTACTTAATACTATTGTTCTTGCATTATTTTGGACCATCTACAATACATTGTATGGGTCATATGCTTCAAGAGAGTCAAATACGCAGGTTTTATGCATCAGGGAAAACCATATGTACATGTACTTGAATAATAATAGCAAGGGAATACTCATACATGTCATACTTCACAGTAGAATAAGTTTGCAATGGCAGTGTTCAGTTTGTGCTCAACTCGTGTTATTGTCTATTTGACCAAATCGTGTTGTGGTGTCCCCTAAATCCTCTTCCTCTGGACGACCCCCTAAATGGCCGCTGTTCCCTGACCTCCTTCTGACCTCCATCTGGGAATCCTCGAGAGATGTTCCCCGGTGTTTGACCTCTCCCAGAGGTCACCTGATTCTGTCTATCTGTGTACAGAGACCCTCTTCCCCGGGACACTTGACCGTGACCTCTATCATTGGCCATCTGACCTTGACCTCTACCTGTGGCCACCTGTACTTGACTTCTATCGTGAACTCTTCCTATGGGTCCCTGACCTTGACCTCTCTTCAGTTGACCCCTGCCTTTGGATATTGGAATTGTGGCCTGTGAAAGTTCACTTCTTTCCTTTATCTGCACATATTCGTTGTCTTTGGGATAAGGCTCGTAAAACAATCCTTGTTTTCTACCTGTTTAAGGAAAGAAATGTTATAGAATGAACTAGCAAATAATTATTCACCATTTTCTATTATAAAGAACACAGAAAAACAAATTAATAAATTCTGAATTGGGGTTTAATGTCAACTTCAAGATAATATTACTCATATGGATTTTATTGTCAGTTTACGGCAGTCAGAAACCTCCAAGTGTTGTAGTATACATGCAAACACCGGCCAGTACATACGAACCAAGGATGGTAACTGCATTACAGCAGTTACACAGTACAATGTATTTAATATCAAATTAACATGTAATATTATGTAGTGCTATGAGCATGCATTAGTGGGTGGATATGGCACAGTACAAATGGCCATTATTATAATTATTATTGTTGTTATTACTATTTTTATTTTTTTTATATTATTATTATTATTAATTATTATTATTATTATGATAGGCAAGTGATTATGGAATTTAACCGTTCACACATTTGAATTGCTATTATGCTTGCGACAGAAAATGTATTAATTTCGTCTCCCCTGGGATGGGTTTGAAATTGGGACTTACTGCTGTTTAACATTAGAGAAGGATGTACAGATTGTCCCATGACTTTACTCTACAGGTTGACCATCTCCTTACCTGTCTGACTGTTGTCCAGGTCCCTCATGTACCTCTTCAGACTCGCCACGTTGATGTTGACATTGACGTAATCCGGCGGGCATAGAGAGCTCTGGATGCGGAACATGCTCTTGTTCAGAATCAGCACGACCAGTGAGGCGCACTCGGACAGACTCGCTTCGCCGTGGACCTTGATCATCAGCGCGGCCTGCTCGTCACTCGGGGAGTGGCCCTGCCAGGACATGACCTGACACAGGTGGTTGTACAGCCCCGCCAGGTACTGCTGGAGGATCATCTGCATCTCCACGTAGGTGTAATCTGTACGCATATGGACGGTCAGCGGCGACTTGAAGCACTGTACGAAGTGGTGCTTTGTCCGCAGCTGTTTGAAGATCTCCCACGACTTGTCCCGCATGTTGGAGATCCAGCAGACCCGGATCAGGAGGCGCAGGTCCTTCGAGTCCTGGATGTCCTTGTTGAGGTCCAGGATGCTCACCGCCGCGTCGATGTCGCCGTTCTCCACCGAACTTTGAAACAAGCTTCGAAGCACGCTCGTGTCTGGAATGCAGTAAATTGACGTTGAAACTGCAGCATGTGTAAGTAAGCATGACAAGAGAGATGCCAATTTCCAGTTCAGTAAAACTGACAATCCAAACGCAGGATCAATAACCAACTTGTGCAGTCTGGACATCTACTGGACAGATGAGAACCCTGTGGTTATGAAACTTCTTAGTACAATGTAATGCTCAATTCCAGTTTTGTATGCAATCAGGTTTTGCATGTGAAACCAAACCCAAAATTTTGGGAGAATGAAATCGTACTAAAAAACCCACTTCATAGCGTTAGGGCCAGGTGAACTTACCCCCCTCCTCACAATGTTCAGGGGCCCGTTGCTCAGAACTATTAGCTGCGCTTAGCTGGCTAGCTTTTGTCTGGTTCAAGAGCATGGTGACGTCACGTTTTGTTTGTTTTTTTGCACGCAGCGAAGTGCAAAAAAACAAAAACATGGCAGACCTGGCTCAGTCTACTTAGTACCAAATAGTTTTCGGCCAGCAGTCTAGAAATGCTAATCGGTCGCAAGAGTATGTGATATGCACGCGCAAAGCAGCTAGAAATCCTAGCCGGCGAAGTGATAAACGAGCAGCCCTATAGTAGCTACAAATATTGTAAGGTTAACGCTTTCTATTGTAGCACTACAACTGTTCTGAGCAACGGACCTCAGTATTAGAATATTGATTCCAGGTTCATGGTGGGTTTGAACTCGGGACCTATGGCAACAAAGTCTGACATTCTACCACTGTACTAGCACAGACACAGACACACTACACACCAAGAGATCTCAGCTGACGAGAACAGAACTCCATGATCTCCACAACCTCCGAGAAGCGACACTCCGCGGCTAGACGATCGGCAACCTGGTAGAGAAACCCAGCCCACACATCCTCCGTCTCCATCTCCCCCAGCTTGTGCATCTTGTCTGCATGCAGACCTGAAACAATGATGCACAGACCTAAAACATTGATATACAGGCCTGAAACATTAATACACATGAAACATTGATATAGACCTGAAACATTGATGCAGACCCGAAACATTGATGGAGACCCGAAACATTGATATACAGGCCAGTAACATTAATAGACCTGAAACATGTATACACAGACCTGAAACATGTATACACAGGCATGAAACATTCATATATAGACCTGGAACATCATCTTACAGATCTTGAACATTCATGCATGAAATGTGGACATATTTAAATCATTCATATACTTATTTTAACAGTGATATAGACCTGAATTATTGATATACAGGCCTGAAACATTCATACATTGACAGCCCTAAATCATTGAGTGAAAAAGAGACTGAAAAAGACTGAAACATTTGAATACATCTGAACATTGATACTAACATCAAACGTCCATATATAAAACATTCACATGTATGTCCATACATGGTGTGTGAAAATGGTGTGCGAGAATAGTGCAGTCACCTCTGATGAAGCCGACACATCGGTGGAGGTCGCCGGCCTTGAAGGCAAACTCCAGCACAGTGCATGCGAAGGAGTGTCCACGGAACGGCTTCAGAGTCTGGAACGGCAGCTGGTTGTCCAGGAGCACGGTGATCAGGCTGTAGCCCACTGCCCCGTACTCGCTCTCGCACGTCAACACCACCAGTTGGAAACCGATCTTCACCAGCGACACACAGTCCAGAGTCAAGAAGGGGTCCTGGAGCAATTCTGAGGAAGAGAAATTAATATGATCACAAATCCATAGCAGTTATAACCAGATAGGATCTATTGTCAATATAGAAATAATAGTGAACGGTAGACACTTAGCGCAGGCATGGCAACAAACAATTGTGATTTGGGCGGGAAAATGAGCCCTGCGTCTGGGGGTCATCCAAGGCGAATAAATCAACACCTGGTCAAATAAATGAGCGGATTTCTGTGGAAAATTGCTACGCTGGTTGGCCATTTACACCCAGATATGTTCTATTGCCAATATAGAAATATATGCACAGGTTTTAATTTATTTGACATTAAAGTATCCAAATCTATAAATGCATCTACTATTACCTTCATATACACAATGACAGTCACCAACATCAGCAACACCCAAGGATGCAATAGACAATCTACCTCAATTCCAAGTGAATGCGACAAAGGCACAACACAACACAACAGACAGCTGTGATGGAACTAGAACACACTAACCTTTCCCGAACTGCTCACGGACCTCCCTGAGGAAGGCGGAGAAGTTGGTGAGCGTCTCGTGAGGCTGTTCCTTGATGTGCAGCACATCTACATAGACAGACACGAAGCTAGAGTTGTCCAGCTCCTCACTGCAGTGCTGCACAAATATACTGGCCAGGTACGGCCAGTTCTTAGACAGACTGTTACCCTGAAAACATATTAGGTAGATGCAGCCAGTTATTTAACAGACCACTTATACTGTAAATCAGGAAATTAATGCGAGCAGAATATTAATGCAATAAATGCGACCGCCGTAGTGTCGCATTTAATTGCTGCGCATTAAAGGTAAGACTTGGAGAAAAACATGTATGGAGACATGGCCGTTCGCATTTTATTGGTGTCGCATTTACGTCTAAAATCCAGAGGTTGCATTAAATTAGTGACGCATTCATTTCATGATTTACAGTATTGTATGTGGAACTTACATACAAGAGCCTTGGATTCTTAGAGCACCCTTTCATGATGCTCTTGTATCCACTGAAGACTAAAGAGACCATATAATAGCCATCAGAAACTTTGGAGATATGGGTAGTGCTCCTTTTTAGCTGTTCTGTCTGTACTTTCTGTCCGACGCTTGCGCAGTTACTCTGTGCAGTGTTGATCCTTTCTAACTGCACAGGGTCGAACAGTAAGTACAGACAGAACAGCTAGAAAGGAGCACTACCTTGCTTTTGGAGTCCGATACACTACCAACTACAATATCCTGCTTCTTCACAACTAATGATGTGATGTATGATAGTATATTCCTGACAACTACACACAGATGATCTTCTATATAAATCACATCCCTTTCAAGCAATGGAGATATATGGACTTAATGGAGATATATGGACTTAGAAAACCCAACAGTTTTCAATGTAGTTAATTGTCTGTGATAATATGTTTAACATGTGGTATAGTATACAATGGCATAATTCTCTAAAAGTGAACATTTTCAATTAATAGAAACTGGTTTTCTAAACATAAAACAGTTGCAGACTCTTAACTGGTGCGTTTTACGAGGGATGTACGATGAATCGAAGCAAATCTAATGCGAACATCACACACATTTTCCTGTGGATTCACCTGTTGGATATAAGGAAACCGTATACTTGACACGTTTCAAAGATGTGTCTACCTCAAGTGGAAATTGCGAAAATATTAGTTTTTGGAAAACGGCCCAGTAAGCAGCACTACCTGGTCAGGACTGAGATAAACACGGGCAGGTGTTTATAAGCTAGGGTAGATACTTGTAGTGAAATGAGAGGAGGGTTGGCCAGGATAGCTGCTGAAAGAATGGCAGTCAGTGGAACAAAATACCAAGGCTGGAACTCAATATTAGTTGACCTCAGACGGACTGGGAATAATAATTTAGTATGATAAGTTACTGTAGAGAGTGAAATAAAATGTTATAATCTTGAAAATGACTCTCAACCACAATTTAAATAAAAATGATAATAATAATAATTAGTTCATTAGCTTGAATACTTTTTGTGTGACTTTTGTTATCTCTACAAGTACAGTGGTTTTCGACAAAAATGAGAACGTGAAATAAACATCAAATGTTAGAATCTTGAAAGTGACTCTAAAAAAAAATTAACAAATTTAATTTCTTTTCATTAGCTTGAATACTTGTTGTGACTTTCAATATTTCTACACAGTAATTTCTACCTAGATGAGTGAGTTTATATGAATATGGAGTTTAACGCCGCTGCGGGACCTAGTTTCTCCAAATGGGTGGTCTAGGATGAATAGATGCGCACTAACCAAGACTTCTTACGTCATGCTTTATGTAAACACATGTCAGACATCATGTAGATAAAGGTTTATAGTAAGATTTATACCTACCATATAAATGTACACAGGGTATGTAGACTTCTCTTGCTAGATAATATTAAGGACATAGAAATTGCCAAAAAAGGGATGGACATATACTTTTAGCAGGCAGACATTAAATCAAGATAAGATATACCTTCTCGAAAACATTCCCTCCCCAAAATACATGTGTTAATGAACAGCTATTTCTTTTGTGGGTTTCTTGCTGATTGCTTGTGACCAGTTGGTGGTTTATGTCCATTTTTTATTGTTGTTTAACAATTTTATGGCAATTTAAGTGTTACTGCGTGTGACCCCCAAGCTTGTAAGCACTCCCAATCTATCATGTGCATAAAACTGTGGTCTACTGCTAAGAATGTGTTCCTGGATGGGATTTGAACTTGCACCTTCATGCTTGTAGGCTGACGCACTACTGATGAGCTACTCTTTAACAGAAACAGAGGGTTTTGCACAATGCAGCTTATGTGCTGGTACATGGGATTTGAACATAAACCTTTGTTTGTAGTCCAGTGCACTATGGTGCCAATCTCCAACAGTTACTGAAGAATGTCACAAGGTTTAACCCTTTCTATGTTGCAGGCAACCGGATATGCCTTAAAGAGCATTATATGTGCCTAATACAGCAGGGAGAGAGTTAAAGTTATTTCTAGATTGCATGTACTTGAAGTTCTATACTAGTGATAGTGTTGGGTATATTTGATCAAATACAAACAGAATTTTGGACCACATAGCAGCTCCCAACACATCCTTGAAAACACAGGCCATTATAACTACACTAACCTCCCTCAAATACCCTGGGATCACTGTCTATATAGAACTCTGTTTTCTACTACTGTTCGCCAATATGAATATTTTAATAAATTATATAAGCAACTAGACATGCGACTGGTGCGTGGGGCTTATGTAAGCTCTTGTAGTGATACAGGCGAGATAGGCAGAGATAACTCTGAAAACATGGAATGTATTTCGCGTGTATCAAAAATAGTATGTGGTTGTGACAAAAATGTAACCAAAACTGGGACATGTAAGATACTTGATATTTTCATTTGACAATGCTCTCGCGAGAATTACAGATTACAAATAAAGCTATATGTATGTATATATGTGTGTAGGGGTGTAACGATGCATCGAAATATCGATAGATCGCGATAGTGAGTGGCCCGATACATCGATGGCAATTCGAACTATCGATTATTTCCATCGTGTACTATTTTTAAACACTAAGACTAAATTAGTTGAAAACCCTCGAGCGGAGTGGGTATTTAATGAATTTCACAAAGTTTAATGAAAATGGGCTTCAGAGAAATGTTTGTTTAAAAAGATTTTAAGTTTAGGATTAAATCAAATGATAACAACGCACTATTGTCTTGCATTTTAGTAATTAAATACTAGTTGTGTACATTAGTCACGATATTACAAATAAGTAGCTATCTTCAAAAGACTTATTTAAAAAAACAAACTATGGCAATAGTAGCACAACTATTGCAATACTATCGCAATAGTGTTTTCAACTATCGCAAAACTATTACAATATATATATATTACTTGCAGTTTTACTTCTATTTTGCATTGCTGTGTCTCAAATATGTTACCCATTATTGAAGACGTTCACGTAGCCTATGTACTGATGTTTACTGAAATAGTGCAGGATTATGAGGATATTGCATTTTGAGCGCCTAACTTTGAAAATAATTTCCCTGAACCCATTTGCCCCTCAAGTAAAACAAGTTAGTTAGCTACGGCCCTGAAACGTCCATATAAAAAACAATGTATTCAACACGTATACTGAATTAAACTTAATGTCTGTAATATTTATCAACAGTTTGTTGTCTCAGTCACAGTTAGCTCGATTCCTAGTTCCTGTCACCTCGCTTGATATTGAACATGTCTCTCTCGAGCACCTCTCTAGGACGTGTGTGGGCGAAGACGTGTGGGCGAAGACGTGTGGTGTGTGGGCGAAGACGTGTGTGGGCGAAAACAGTGGCATGGAAAACTAATTAACCCTCCCCTGTGCCTAATCCAGCAGTGAATGGGTTAATTACCTATATGACATTTATTTAGTAAGAGTGAGTGAATAAGGAGTTTAACGTCGCTGCGGGAATTTTTCACCCATTTGCGACGATAAAGCAATTAATTATGTTACTATATGTGTGTTAAAACGAAGAAGTTTAAAAGTGAATA
>JAUTBV010116633.1:0-13549 GCA_032361325.1 Lepetodrilus fucensis
CAGGAAGTGTTTACAGCAATACAATTTTATCTATCTTACAGCGGTAAAACGATATTTGGAGGTACAATAGCGATTATTATGTGTATGCTAAGAGAATGTACTTTTCATTTTTAACTCCAATTCTGCCCAAAACAACTTAATTTGTGTCAGACTGTGATATTATGCCTTTAATAGTATCAAATAAATAAAATTGTCTTTCATAAAATGCTTGAATATTGTATTTTTTTTATCAATTTATTGTCTTATGTCTAATTTACCGATATCTAAAAAATTCCACCTGTCAACATTTCAAAATGTACATGCATCACATTATGAGTCAGTACCTGTTCAATTTTATTGTAAATGTACGAGAGAGTTCTGGGGATGATTCCTCGGTCGATGTATCTCTCGGCGCCGCCAGTAATGGTAAACGTCTTTCCGCTGCCCGTCTGCAAAAATAGACAACACGATTACGTAAAGGTAATTTCTATCTTCTCTTTAACAGCCACTCAAGATTCTTTCACTTATATCATGGCTTGTCAATTTATGGCAGGAGAAAACCTGCAACATCTGTAGCGATGAATGTGGCAGTAAACTTGCGAGCACCGGTTGGTACTGACAGACCATGTATGATAACTGCATTGCCATGGTACATACAGTGCATCCTACCATGATCGCATGAAAAGGTACTTTTTTCGTGAACATTGATGCCAGGCTCCCGGTACGGAATTTGAACCAGGGGCTTTCAGCTCCGAAATCGAAGTGTTCTACCATTGCACTACCACCCTCACCTGTGGAGGTAACACAGATCATGTATGGATATCTGAATGTGCTTTCAAGCCGCTCTGCATGCAGATTCACAGTAGGATAACATGGAACTCTTCTGGCTCCTTAAGTTAAATGATATCTTGGGTCGCCTACTTCCCAGTGAGTTGAGGTAAAATGAATGCACATTGATTCACTGATTGGGGTAATAGAGCAACAAGCATGGATTACACTCAATATAAATATACCATCGGAGATATAAATCGGTAAAGGTTGGATGAAATTGAATGAAGCAGTTGTAAAATGTCCCTAAATGTGCATTTAATAGTGGTGCATTTTCATACAACTGTACTTGTAATATGTACGAAAGATTAATACAGGTTTCCAGCAATGCAGTCCTCCTAACTACTGTATATAGTTCAACCTGACTTTGGAAAAGTAAACAATATTTGTGTTTTAGGTAACTCAACTAACCCAGATGTTGACATGCAGCTGAAACATTTTTATCACATTAAATTAGTCATCGGGAAAATCTATTCTATTTTAATAAAATAAAATAAACTTTTTACCCTTTGCTGACTGATGTTTCTTAGGATATGTTACCTGAAATATCACTATTTCTTTTTGGGGGCTTATGTATTTTACTTCAAATGTACATGTATTCTAACCACAAAAAAAATTGCCCCAAAGAACAATAGCTAATCTCAAACTACACATGTCGATTCAAAATTCTTTAATTTCAAGAAAAAAAGGGGGCAAAAAATAATTAAAATATAAAAGTATTTAGACTCGTAGTTTGACTGTGGTCTGAGTATACTTTCCGCAAGCCCTATCCCATTACGCAAATGATAGCGAGCCTTAACATGGCCTTAACATGTGACACAGTTTCTCTTGTGTCAATATTGACACAGGAGTGGTTTGGTTTACCTCTAGTTACACACTCACCTGTAACGAGATTGCGTGAATAAAGTTTGTGACGACCTACCTGACCGTATGCAAATATTGTTCCATTGTAGCCTTGTAGTACACTGAAAAACCACAACACAGAACATTACTTGATACGTCTACACATGATAGCATTAGAGGCATGCAATCTAGGTTTGTTGACATATTTTATAGTCATCCGTATTTTACCTGTAAGTACCACATACATGTATTTGATTTGTCTACACAAGTATATTTGTCAATAAGCCACATTTTTCACATGTCCCACTGGTTTTCAATATTTACATATGTTTTCATAGTTTTGTACATGTATTTGTTTTCATTAGATAAAAAATACAAAAATTTAAATAAAATATGAAAATGTGGAAAACCAGAGTAGCTTGTGTAGACAAATCAAATGTATGTGCTTTCAGGTAAAACATGTTTCACTATGAAACATGTCAACAAACAATGATTGATGTAATGTCAATAACAGTTGGAGATTGAATAACTGTGTTCCGCGACTATAGTACGACCACCAACTAAACGGCCGTCATTTAAAACAATAATTTGACTCCTAACTTAAGCTGGTTTAAACAAGGGAAATTAGTAGTAAATTAACGCATCCAGTCCGCTTGTTGATGCCAGTATACGGAATATAGAGATGCTGGTTTATTCAAATGTTAAACAATGATAAATGCACTGGTGCTGGTCGGGAATTTTAAATTATGCCGATATTCGCAGATTGTTGGAGTACAGAGATGCCGTTATTGGCAGAGTGCATTGTATATCTAAATAGTTCTGATACCAATATAGAAATACTATAATAAAAAGCATCTCACTATACTACCCCATACATTTAGCTTTAAGCTTTGAGAAATAAAATAATGTGGTAATAGTAAATTGCAAAAGAAATCAACCTACTTATCTATGACTGGCTTTGCCACGTGTTCAAACACTTCATCCTGGGTGGATTTCTGATCAAACACTTTCTGAAATCTGAAAGAAGAAAATATTTACTAATACTTAAATAGATACATGTACATACAAGATATGCTAAAAGAGTTTTTAATTGTATTTATTATGTCACTGAAAGGGTAAATGAGATTAAAACAATGCAATTTACTGTTTGCATTACTGGATGTGTTGTAGTGTTGTAGTTGTTTAACTGTGGTTTTGAGCCACTTTCAAGATTATATCAATTATATCACGGCTTGTTAGTTTTATAGGACACAAGATGAAACCTGCAGCATCCGTAGCACTGAATGTTGCAGTAAACCTGGAAGCAGTGGCTGGTACTGACAAGACCAAGGATGATTTACTATGTTACAATGGTACAGACAGTGCATCCTATTATGAATGCTTGTATTGAAAAGTGTAACTGTCAGGTTCAGTATAGGTAAATGTTTAGAGTAGCTTTCTAGATTCTTCCACTAATCTCAAGACTTCAGTTTAGGACAGGAGGAAACATCCATAGTGTTAAATATTGCAGTAAAACTGCAAGCACAGGATGATATCTGCATTGCCACTCTAAAGATAGCGCATCCTGTCAATATCGCGTCAGAAATGTAACATTTGTGAACATTGATGCAGGGCCCACGGGTCTAGATTTGAACTCTGGACCTATGGCTCTGAAGTCCAAACATTCTCCCACTGTGCTACCAACCACCCCTACCATATGAGGTTCTGTAAAGGTTTATGTATGTTATCAACGTGACCTTCCCCTCACCTGAACTTGTAGTGTTCCCTCTTGTTGTTGATGAAGCCGTCAGCGAGCTCCCTAGGAACCGTCACCGTCAGCCGTGGACATCCCTCATCATCCTCGTCCACCTCATACCGCTGACATTGTGGGAAATCATGAATATGCATGAATACTAGGGATGGGTATATGGTGGGACATTTCTGATATGACATGACTGATACACAATACATATTGCAATACATTATACAAATATGAAATTATAAGCAAGAAATTATTACTTCTTGTATTTGATTTCTTTTCATACTAAATAGTTACTAATACTGATCAAAGGAACAACAGGGTCAGCAGTGATCAAAATTAACACTAGTCCTCTAGCCCGGGCCATTTCTTCCAATGCTAAAGGTATCCGAAGGACTAGTAGAAATTCATAACATTTATTATTTGTATCACTATTCGTGCTAGTAAGTTGTAAAGTTAGTTTCTATCGCTGGGTCAGTTGCAAAATTCAAGCAGCTATGTTCTTGCTTACATCCTCTCCCTGTTGGATTAGACACAGGAACTGCTCTTTCTGGCATCTTTTATTGCTTCCAGCATGGAGAGGGTTAAGTAAGAAAACAAGTTTTGTAACTTGGATACCATTATAAGTGACTAGCTTGTCATGAAGACATCATACCAAGTGCAATATTGAGCTTGTGTGTGAAGTAATGAAACATGCACAGCTGTGCACCAGGTAATGTTGAAACGGGTGGCTGAATTATAATATTTTCCTAGAGGAGAATATATTTTTTAAAGGCATAATATCACAGATATTTATGGTTGTTTTGGACTAGTTCTTAGCCATAATTGCAAAGTACATTCACTTTACATACATAAAATCATGTTTGTACTTCCAAAAAGCTTTCCACCGCTGTGTGGTTGACAAATCTCCACTGCAACCCGCCAATAGTCTACAACCTGAATATGATCTGTATGTTTTTGCTTCATTATATTTCATGCAAGGGGGACATAACTCTAAATGTTTGCTCACAGATTCCTTCATAGATCAGTTAATGCATCAAAGACAAGATAAATAGTGGAACATTCCCAGTATTCACATAAAATATTAATATGTTGATAACTATCGAGTACTGGGAACTAAGTATACATCAGTAAATAACAACTTTTGGGTTGATAAATCAAGCGTAATTAGTCTCAGATCGAAATGTGTTTGTCCATTATACAGGTCTATCAACCGTGATATTATGCCTTTAAATTTCATGATACATAAATCAACATTCAAGTGGGTCTATATCCATATTTTATGCAGTATTGTAATAATAACTTTCTTCCTGCTATTCTATTACAGAAATTCCTGTCATGTGCGTAGCTACCTAAATGCAGATACGCAGACCCATCCACATCAATTTCCAAGCTAACGTTATTGTATAAACAAAACATAAACATATCGTAGTACAGTTACACTACAGTACTGGCAAGTCTCCATTAACCCTCTCCCTGCTGAAGGCGACTTTGATTTTATTCAGCAGGGAGAAGGTTAAAATACCCCTAGCTATATTTATGCACCTGTCTGGTTATCATTTCTCAAAGCTCTCATATCTACACTAGGGACTGTATGTCTCGTCTGGGTCATTTCCAGTGACAGGCTTCCCATGACATCTATTCAGAGATATTGCATTAGATACCTGCTAATCACATCTATGCTTAATGGACATAGCTACGGTCTGATTAGACCATAGAGCTCTTGGAAGTGCCAGTTAGCTGTGCATAACTAGGGAGCGCTATGAGAGCACTATGCTCTATACAAGAGCTTCTATAAATGATATCCTGGAGCAGTGTGCACTAATGCAGCATGCCATTCTGCAGTCTACTGTGTCTAGTTTCACCAACCAAGCCGAGAGATTACAAAACTTTTGAGTACGCTTTGGGTTCATTACTCAAGCCCAAAATGTATATGTGGATTTGTGAACAAAACTTTGAGTTGAGCATGAAATCGTACTCAAGAAAGTTTTGCAATCTCGGAGCCAGATAAACTATATTTATATATCTATACTTTTGGTACATATATTTAATATGATAATAGTTCAACTATACCTTTCACATCTGAACAATTCAAACCATGTCTTAATTTTTTTGTTCACCTAATCTTCCCCTGATATGTGTATTCACTATATACAACTTCAATGTGGTAATTTTGTAAAAGAAATAATTAAAAGTATTTGGTTTAAAAAAAAATCACTCATCCATGATCTGATGATTGATCTCAATTATACTTAGTTGCAAACATAAATTACATATGTAGCTTTGTAACATGAAGAAACATGTACGAAAGGAATTGGTTCCATTGATTATATCCTTGTAACTTGCCCAACAATCATTGTGGTCAATGTAAACAAGGTTGTCAGTCACTCTGACAAGCATTGTCACTGCCTTTGTGCGATTAATTTCCTATGGCATGCATGCAAGTGGAAAGACAAATAAAATACAATTACAGGCAAATGAAATGAAAATGATTTAAATTGAAAACAATAGTCGAAAAGCCTGTATCACCAACATATAGGCATTTAGGTGTATATATTTATATGGTGTACAATTTACCTTAGACTTTATACATGTCTTTGATTTTGATTTTCGATATGCATTCTGTTTGTCGGGGGGGAAAAAGTCAACAAGTTAGGTTCTATCTTTGAATATATAGATATTTTTTAACTGTGCATACATGCTCTATCGTAAATATTAGTGGTTTTGTGGATAATTTATATTATATTGTTACACAGTTATGCATTGGTGTCAAAATTTGACAAGTTATTTATTAAAAATGTACTGATTATCATTATCATTGATTCATTATTATCATTATCATGTTATTGAATTTGTTTTTAACAATGTTTCTAGATTCTAGACAACTTGTTTTAAAAACGGGGTATCTTGGCCACTTCGAACTACACTTCTTAAATATCACAAAATATCAGGGGGAAAGTCCCCTACCCCTTTCGCCACACCCATTTGGATTCATGAAAATAGACCATTTATCAAATCTGAAATAGAATGATTAATCGAAATTCATGTAAAAGTTGTAATAACCTACCCCGTTCTTGGCCTTTGTGGGCTTCACCCGCGCGAAAATCTGAATAGTTTGCTTTACCATTTTCAAGAAATATTTCACATCTTCAACAATCACTGGATAAAAGTCACATTACGGTTCTACATAGTCCACAAACATTATTTTGATGCCGGTTGTCTAGGAATGTTTACATCGCTTTCCGCCATGATGTCAAGCACTTGCTGTGTCGCGCAGAATAATTATCTGCTCCCGATTGGCTGAAAATAACACATCTATTTATAGTACACCACACCGGCCCTGAACAAGCGTGACTTCGGTGAGGCGAGCACAGTGGTTTGACAGTCGGTACGGACTACACGCTCGGATATTTGTTTGATGTAGCCGCTTTGTTTATAATACGGTAAGATACGTCGACATCTGGTCAATATTTTACAATTTTTTATGTCAACACCTGCATATATCACCCATCAATCAAATGAATTTATTTTTCAGGGAAGTGAAATGATAAATATTGAAGCAGCATTTCATTAACATAAACAATTTTGTTTCAGTGACAGATTAGAGCAAGGATGCTTTTATAAATTTTGAACATCTGCATGGACATTTAGAAAATACAGGCTATCTGTATTCATGTTGCAAGGGTGGTTGGTTTACATTGATGTGAACACGAATGATCATCTGTTCAGCTGTCATCGACTGGCAATTGGCAGACGTGCGTTGTGACTCGGCGTCCGTGCACCATGCAATGCACGGGTTTATTGACAAATTCTCCGCTCTACGCCTAGCTACTGTTAAAGGCTGTATTCCAACTAGCCTGGAATAGAAAGCCCAGAGAGCCTTGGTGCCACAGAACATTATCATACGCATTGAATTGCCTTGATCGAAAATACGTTGACACCCTTTGGAATATAGCCTTTAATGATATTGTGTCTCATAATATTGATGACAGATGCTAGTGAAAAATCACTCATGCGTTAAATATGAAATGAATGGGAAGCCTTATCAATAATAGTAATCAATATGGTATATTATAATTGAACAATAATAATTGTGAAAATAATAGTATTGAATGATAAAGGTATGTTTGGGGGATCAATTTATTATTGAATTTAATAAGATATTTAATTAAAAGTACAATAATATAAATTGATGTTCTTGGCTGAAACTGCCTTTAATTGGCACCAACATAATAATATAGAATTGATAATTAATAACCTGAACCAGCTGTTCTTTGTTATTGCGGTATTACTGTTGATCAGCCTTTGAGCCATATATTTGGCATGATCGTTCAACAAAGACCATGGAATCTGGACCACCACCAAGAATCAATTTAAGCGGTTTTGTTTTAAGAAAGTTAAAACACATTATTTTGAACTAAAACCACAAAATTCATATTTAGGTCTTAGTTCAGAATAGATATTTGGTCACAGAAACATTTCAAGAACATATTTCTTATTGCTAGAAAATAAGTTCAATGGATAAATCGAATATAATTGTGTACAAATGTGGTTTGTTGCATGTAATGTACAAACTACGAGCCAAAATGGAGAGAGATAAAAACACACTTGTTTTCAAAAGAAACAAAAACATAGTTTTTAGCGTTTTCCATTCAAATTTTATATTTTATATTTTATTAATTACTTAATTACTATCTTGGCATCTTGAGAAGTTATAAAAACATGTTTTTCTCTCACCTTTTGGACATTCCTTTTATCACGAAAATTTAACTAGAAGCAATTATCAATGTTCAAAAGCTCGTTACCACTTATATGTGTGAAAGCTGTGCTGCATTAGCAAGTCTACTGTGACATCGTATTTTGACATCCCCAGTTTGTTTGCGGCTAGTGACAAGTGTTGTAGGTACAGATGATGTATACAATTACAAAAGCCCTGATAACTTGCCTTGGGACGTTGTGAGGTACAAATGGCCTGTAATGGCTCATGTGTTGTTTTGTACTCTGGTAGGCATGATAGTTACTAGATGCCTGGGGGTAGTATGTACTGTATACAGTAGGGGGTGCAAAGTATTGAGGTGGGTGAGGAGCAATCATCCCCACTCCCACCTGATTATAACTTTTAATTATTTTTTTAATGTATTATATTTTATTAATTACTTACCTAATTACTTTTTTAACATTATTTATGGGTAGGATTTAAGGATATGAAATACTGATATTCACTACCATATTAGCAACAATTGTATTTTATTTTAACAATTGTATAACTAAACAATCATGACAATAGAATTGTATTATATATGTACATTTTAATGTACAATGTATCACATTTTGGTTGGTTAGATGTATTATAATTTATAATACATCTGGTTAATAATTTTAGGGACTTTGACAGAATCTTATATCATGTATATAGAACACGCACAAAAGTAATGATTTTACACCACAAATTAGATATATGTTTATTACATATTTTTATTATTTTATTGATCTTTAATTTGTGCCATGTATATACCGGTACATGGTTATCATGGTTTTATATGATACTGTTATACTATTCATAAAACCTTATGTATTTAGCCTTGAGGAGTTCTTCTTGCATAAGTTTGATTCACTATCTTTCTTTTAACACTTACGGCAACCTGATGATATTGATATTGTCAGAAGGGACAGGGATAGGGACAAATACTAGCCTTCTATCTAGTGTTGTCAGCCTCTTTAAAGTTGGCCTCTTTGGCATGCTGTAGAAAGTATTGACCACAACAAATATTGTTTGATACAATGCCAACACCCAATATGAGCTCAATTTGTAAGACACATAGTCTAACAGTGGTGGTTAAATAGCTACTGCAGCGTTTGATATTTCCATGTTATATTTCGCAAGCATGAATGTGTGAAAGAATTAGAAATGGATTGTGAACAAACACATTCAATCAATTTGGTCATTCACTCAGTCTGTGCAAATAAGTACTTTCTGTAGTATAATTATTATTGTTTAAAGTGACTCATACACCAAAATCAAACTTATAGAGCTGATGATCCTGCATCACATAGCGTGATTGATTCCTTCCAAATGACCCGCTATCGATAAATATGCTCATTTTAAGTTGTTTATTTACATAACAGGCCGATGCAATGTTGACATGTGACTTCATCAAAGTTATGCCATGTGCGAGAAACCCGTGCAATCCGTGCGAGAAACCCGTGCCTAGAAACCTGTGATGAGTACGCCATGTGCGAAAAACCCTTACAATTCGTGCAAAGAAACCTGTGATGAGAAGACCATGCCAATTTCGAAATAGCGTATTTCGACAGGTTTTCATGCATTTTCATCCCTGAACTCTAAGATTCTTGCAAATATTGCCCTATTATATTACATATGACAGTATTATGACCAATAATTTAAATGGGCATAGGTAAAATCCCCTATTTGTATATGAGTCGCTTTAAATCCATGAGATTGAATGTTAACCTTGTAGTGCGTGGAATGGCAGCTTGATATGCATACTCTCCAAGGAGTTGATGAGTGCACACTGATGAATTGATCTGGGTAATAATAATGTAGCATAACGTATGTGCATGGTGTCTGGCAATACACATATATTATTAGTAGTAGTACTTACCTGGCAATACACATATATTATTAGTAGTAGTACTTACCGGGTATTACAAGCTGAAAGGTCAGACCTAGGTTACGAAACATTTCTGAGTACGATTTTATGCTATACTGACATTTTGCATGGGCATTTATGAACAGTTTTGTAACCTTAAGGACGGACTTTGAATCTCACAGTGATATTTCTTCTGCAACATGTGCAATGGATGACTGTCCAGAAAGTTTAATAGGAAAACAAAATTGAAATAAATTAGATTTGGATTTCACATTGATGACTGAGCTTCCTTATGGTCTAAAACTTCAAAGCACAGAAATACTGGGCCCGTATTCATAAAAGGGCTTAATTTAAGTCAGTTTTTTATTATCAATATATAGCAAAAACGGACTTACGCCCTTTTACGAATACCGGCCCTGAAGTATATCTCCATAAAATGTGGGTCATCTTTTCCATTATTCTATCTTGCGTGACATAGTGAATAATAAAACACTGTCCTTCAAATCTCTATTGATGGCCTTCTTGTTTGCAAGTGATGTTTATGTTAATCTTAAATAATATACACTCAGTCTACAGAGGAATACTAATAACAGTGTTTGAAAGGAGGATAGGTATCTATAACAATGCGGATGTATATTGTGGTTGATCGTAGATTTGAGGAATACAGACCATAATCTGTAATGTATGGTTGAATCATCTGTAATGTATGGTTGAATCATCTGTAATGTATGGTTGAATCATCTGTAATGTATGGTTGAATTTGCATACAAGAGATGACATTCATGGATCATATTGTGTAATTTAACCCTCTCCCTGCTGAAGGCAAGTGGACATGCCCTAAAGAGCAGTGCAGGGAGAGGGTTAATTAGAGAATAACCCACGAGATACGATTGATTACGGAAAATATGTCCCGAGTGAAATTAATGTTCATTTGAACATTAATTTCACGAGGGACATATTTTCCGTAATCAATCGTATCGAGTGGGTTATTCTAATTATTCAACATAATCATTTTATTGGAATAAATCATGATAAACTACCGAAAAACGACTGATTTAGAGACTGCCACAGTCCGCTGATGAGCATTCGTCCGCCTATGACGTCAAGTCATGACGTTATTTCATTGTCTGGCGATGACGTCACAATCGTCAAATTATCGTTAATACACAGTAGAAATCCATCACGTATGTTGAATACTACACGATTCTGTCTTTCTGAATCGATTCATAATTGTAATGTAAATCGATTTAAAAATACATGTTCAGATTGATTTGTTTTCACAATGTGGCACCTCTAGTACTAATGCCTACCCTGAACCTAGGGGTTACCTTACTTCACCATTAGTCTATGGGCGAGATATTCCCGCCGCAACATAAAACATTAATTCAACCAATACACCATTATTGTATATTTACTAATGCTACTAAATACCATGTATATAATATACCATGTATATATATTTATGTTCTTGTCAATAAATCTGTATATATGTACTAGAGATTTCTGTTCTCTGAGTACATCCTTGAGACCATATCATAAGGGTATCACACCATTGATATCATACCCATCAATATTTGCAAAAGTTACCTTTCAGATCTGATCATGATACGATATGCTGTGCACAATTGTGGTCCGTCTGTTATCAACCTTGCTTTGTCAGTACCATCGAGCAACAGCTCATGTTTACTACAACATTCAGTGCTACAGATGTTGCAGGTTTCCTCCTGCCCTAAACTTACAAGCCATGATAAAAGCGAAAGAATCTTGAAAGTGGCTCTAAACCTCAATTTAAAAGTCAACATTTATTTTTCATTCTAAAATATATGAAGTGTTTTCTAATACTAGTTTGGGGAAACAAATAATGAGGAATAATATTCAGGCAGAATGGATGCACAGCTTCTCACAATTCATGATAGTGCCTCTAGTCCTTGTAAATTGGTTTCCTTAAATTGCATAAGGCAGCACAGACATTTATAATTTTGTGTACACAAGGAAGTAAAGTTATTGGCAGCTCAGCACCTAGAATTTTGAATGTTTTTAAACGTTGAATCACCTGTTCCACCAAGATACGCAAATTTGCGACACGCTTAGTTTTCTCAACAGCCAGTTTTGTCATTTGCACTTGTCCACGCTTACCTGGTGGTACATGAATTGTGAGAAGCCGTGCATCACATTCTGCCTGAATGTTAAAACCCTTGTCAGCTTGTATCATGTCGTAAGGTTCACAGATATCTAAAAAAACACTATCAAGTGTGATTTCTTTGTCACTTGTTCTACCACCATATACAGGTGATATGAAAGTGATAGCAGAATTTGGAGCCACAGCAACTAGCGTTATAGTGTTATGGTGTTTGTATGTAGACCAAGTCGAATTTTGTAAATTTGGATCTTTGGGGGTTTCAATGAATATTTCACAGCAATCAATTATTGCACGGAGATCAGGGAGAGTGGCAAAGCGGCTGGGTTTCGAACCAATTACTTGTTCCTTAGTTGGCCACAGAACCAACTTGCCAAGGGTCTTAGACATGGCAGCAAGCCAGCTATGGAAAATTTGGCTGACAAGTGTAGAGGAGATGTTAAACCGTTTGGCTAGGTCCTCGTTCAGGAGACCTAAACGAAGTTTCATCAGTGTCAGTAAAAACTCATCAACACTCTTCAAGGAACGTGATGGACCAAATTTCAGTGGACTTCGAAGGAAGTGTCGGATTCTTGTAGCACCAGCCTTTTGACCTTTCCACCTTCTCCTTACAAATGGGGCAACATATTGATGGAGCTTGTGGAATAATGATATAGTTTCAATACCAGTGAAGAACTGACATTCTTTGTCTTTTTTCATCCATTGCGAAAAGTATGAAGACAAAAGAAGATTTTTTTGGGGCTTGATTTCCAACTTTTTCTTTAATGATGCATTTTCTTTTTCAACATCATGTTTCTTTATTTTCAATGTCCTGATTAGTGACAGCAAAATGTAGACAATGAATTTCAGGCCAAGAACAATGAAAGATGGCAATGGTTCAACTGCTTCCTCCATCCTAGGTATTTCTTCTTCCTTCAGAAATCCTGTCATGGGTATTTCTTCTTTCTTCTGTCCATCAAAATGTTGTTTCCGATTACGTACTGACCCGAGACGTTGATGGTTTGGTCAAATTGGATACACGGTTACTCAAATACAGCTCTGGATAGGGATGATCCTCTGTCGCTTTACCATCCACAAAATGACGGGAACATACAACCATCGAGCGTGTTGGTTCTAACCATTTGTGAGGTTTCTTGGGGTCAGCCCTATTGATGGCTTTGAGCCACATCAATCTCTTCTCTGGTTCTCTAGGAAAGACATAGAGTCTGTAAAGAAAAATCAATACATATACAAGCTTGTTAATAAAACATCTCGAAAAACATTGAAATGGCAGATCATAAGCTATCCATAACATAAATGTGTTTAAAGTGATTCTAACATGGCCAATATAGGTTATAAACCACCATTAGAAATCCCATAGACGACAGTGTTAACATATTTATGCATAACTACTGATTCAGTCATTCAAATACC
>JAUTBV010116644.1:0-13549 GCA_032361325.1 Lepetodrilus fucensis
GACAAAAGGCATAATCAACACTGTTGATTATGGTATCGTTAATACACAGTAGATATCCACCACGTATGTGGAATAATGCAGTTTTCATTGACATTGAACTTTACTCTGTAGGCTTGCAAAATTTAAAAGATTTGCACATTATTAAATTATATACGAGGCAATAAACTTTATAAATAGTCTATTTCATTCATTCAATGTAGGTCCTCATAAAATATCGCTGATACAAAGTTATAACAAGGCATACCATCAAAGTGAGGTTTGCTTATAACACCATGAACCTTTAACAAAACAGTATGTCACACATAGTCATCCAGGCTATTGACAAGTGTGTCAATAACTGTCATAAATTGCCAGCAATGTTTGTGCTTTGATCTCTTCCAGCGAGCCCTGTCAATGGCTATCCCTGTCAGTCTACGGAGCATGCCTGAGCATATTCGGGTTCAGTATGGCTTCCCCTGTACTCAAGTGGAGCCCTCGGCCCAGCGACAGCAGAGAATTGACGACAGTCAGGAGTGAGTACTACCCCTCACGCCCCACCCACGTATCTGCATTGTATCACTATCAGGTTTATAGGCCTATTCATGATTTATAGATACTGCATGTCACTGTTGTAAATTGTTTACTCGTGGTTATTAGATAATATATTGTTATGAGATAAATTGTGTAACCTAGGCTCTATATTATTGATGCACTTTGGTATTTTATCACCAAACCTATGCTATAAATTATCATAACAGTATAAGACAAGAGCATGTTTTATAATAAAATAACATTTATAATGATAATATTATTAATATTTTTAATATCGTTGATTATTCTTTTTAACATAATATACATCTCTGTTATAAATGTTTTGTTCTAAAATGTCTATTAATTAATATCCGTTTCTTTTAAATTAAGAAAATAGGGTGTTACCCATTTCTATTTTCAAATTAAGAAATAGGATGTTGCTTATTGTATGTCTGAAGTAATGCGAAATTTGATAGTTCTTTACATTTGCAAACAGTAAGTCACTTATTGAGAAGATATAATGGTGATTATCACTGGTTATCAGGACACCAGTGAGTATAACGGTGGGCATATTTCACATAGTAAGCACATCTATTGTACGAGTAAGTACTACTGATTACATTCCCGAGAATAATGTTGCTGTAGGTTTTTTTTCTCCACAACTTTCTGTACATTCTATAGCAAGACAAGTACAAAGATTACCCCCCAAAAAACCCACTTTAAATCTGATTTCACACTGCGACTTAGATTCAACAATAACACAGTCTTCAGTGAACATGAAATTTGAACATGTTAAAACTGGTAGGCACATACCAATAGTGAAAAATATTTTGCACTGAATGCTAGTTTGTCAGTCGTGATCACTTGTTTAACCTTCTCCCTGCTGAATAAAATCAAAATGTTCTATTTCTGCATGTGATCGGGGGCAACTTATGTCACCTTCAGCATGGAGAGGGTTAACTTCATGCAGCAAAGCAATTGCAGTAATTAAAATCAATTAATAATTTACAAGTTCTTGTACCAAGATGAAGCAAAAGACAATTAAAAATCATACTTTGAAATTGTTTTTAAGTAAACTGATGGATCTTTAAATTATGTTTAAATGTTGACAATGACAGCTGAAACATGGAAGAATCATGATAGTGCCTAGTCCTTGCTAAACTTTAATTAATCATTGGCAAGTTCTTTTTGTTTTAAAAAAAATTTGTGAATAATTAAAACCATGAAAACATTTCCACCAGCTTCTGTCATTGTGACAAGGACTGGATAACCCGCTAAAATATGTTATGATATAAATATGAATTTAGTTAATTTAATATCTTTCATCTTCACTTTGATGTATGATACAATAATAACTTTCTACTTATTTTGTTTTTGAATGATTGCATTCCATTTGATATATTTTCTGATGAGTTTATTTCACGAATTGTTATATTATAATGACACGATTAGTTGAAAAATCTACAAATTGCACAACTATGTTACAGAATGTATGAAGACCTTCAGATGCTACGGTTTCCTAAGTCCAAGGTTATCCTGTGGGACCACACAGTTACTGGCCCACCTGTTATCCTCCATTTTGCTCAGTACAGGTAAGTCGGTCTGTTTTAAAAGTGTTTTATCACATGAATTTCAATCCTTTCTTCACATGCTTGCTTTTCCAGATTTGTATTGACTTTTATTGGGCATTTTCAGTGTAATAGGCCCTTTGAATTTTCTTGAAGAATGTTTATTTAATGTAATACATTATGATTCAGTTTGACGCAGTGGCTGGGAGTAAATTGACAAAGTGAATAAATATTTCTCTAATAACAGAAATACATGAATCTTTCACCAATACACAAAGACAATTGATAAATAAAGTTTTCTTTATTCCCCCAGGAAGCCGAGGATCTGCGTGTCTGAGAAAGTTCTGCGTATTGCTCACCGCCAGTGTATGAGCTGTGGCCGGTCTCTGGAATGTGTCCTCATAGGCACTCTCTGTGTAGAGGACGGTAAGTACACCTCACAGACAGTCTAGAGCTACAACATTGTCTGTCACAATTAGTTTCCATTGCATTGAGCAAGTGGTGATACATTATCACATTATTAACTTGCATCTGAAATAATTTCCGTTTTCATAAAAAATAAAATAAATTTGTTCTTGTATGAGACAGATCCCCGCTATAATGTAAAGCAATAATTCACTCACTCATAAAAAAGTTATAACGTAGGTTGAAAAGCCATCTAATGACCTATCTGCCAGTGTCTGGTAATATTCATTGAATGTGTTGTTTGTACCATGTATTACAAAATTGCTGATCATTGAAAAACAATAGTGCGTTTTCTTCTGTTAAGGATTTTGAACTTTCTCTTATGCTTTGAGCCTAAAGCTTTTAAGGTTGACTAAATGATTGAATGTTTTTATTTCTTAGATGGGGAGGGTTTGCTGTTCAGCATTGATCGTCTGGATTGTCGACCAGGAAGCATGTCCACCATGAAGAATCTCGCCCCAGGAGATGTCATGATTCCATTGAAGGTTGGCAACTTCTATTATTTAATCGTGGTTAATTAATGCCCAATGTATCATGGAAATACTATTCTTTTATTTCCAAATTGTCTGCAATTGTTATCTGGTTATCTGCTGTGCTAAAGTTAAACTTTTTTGTCAAGCTGTTGCCAAGTGACCTACAGAGCTTTTGACTTCATTCAATAATGTATATTTTACAGGTCAGTGTGAATGGAACAGGTGGAAATAACAGCACTTCTGAAGATTACACCACTGCCTTGAAGGTTGGTATTCAGCTTATTATACCCTGAATTTTAGACAGTGGAGTGGCCCTCCTGGCTAAGACCAGTAGGAGCTATTGTATCTTCCTGTTTTCGTTTCTTTGAATCCACATCCAATGCAGAATGTTCCGTGTTTCAGCTGTTGAAGCAGAGATGTGAGAGCAAGGACACAGTGGACGTCTGCAACTTCCTGCTGACCAAAGGCTGGTGCAACTTCCGTGGTCAAGGCGAGCACTACGTCGCTCACCTGGACTTTGATGTGGTCACTCTCGGCACCTCACTGAAAGTCTCGCCCGTCTCCCCGGTCCCGATAGTGCCCACAGCGTTGTCCAAGAACCTGGCCGGGCCCAAGAGCATCAGTCACATCCAAGGCATGCCGAAGTCTGGGTAGGTGGTGTGTGTGTGTTAGTCTAGATGTCATAGTGTATAGTGTTGTACAAGGCAAGGAGCACCTGCATGTTTAGTATAGATATCATAAAGCATAGTGTGTTAATCTAGGTGTCGTTGCTTGAAACTACTGTTGGTAGGTTTTCTGGTCAGTTGACATTTGCCAGATTCCAGATTGGTTTTCTTGTGAACAGCTGTATTTTTAGACATATTTGATAGCCACACCAGTTTCTCAACTGTATTTATTGTTTGTTCTAGTTATCTGACAATGGATCACACGAGGAAGCTGTTGCTGGTCTTAGACTCGGATCCAAAGGCTCTCAACCTCCCAGCTGTTGGCATGTAAGTATTATTTTTATACTTCTGTCCACATTTACCAGTGATTTCCTTCCTTGCCAGTATATTGTAACAACGATTGAAACTAACTTACTAGCCCGAATATTTCTAGTTTATTTATTTTTATTTAATTTTGTTTTCTCAGACTAGACATTTTTATAACCAACTAGCCCGAATAGTGATACAAATAATAAATGTTATGAATTTCTACTAGCCCTTAGGATACCTTTAGCATTGGGAGAAATGTCCCGGACTAGTGCACTAGTGTTAATTTGTATCCCTGTTGTATGTTTACACAATACTGCCGTCCTTTGGTAATGCTGCAGTGGACTGTCAGAATTGTGTGTTTCTGTGATAAATCCATGATGGGTTTATGTCTCTTGTCTGTCTCCAGCTGGGTGTCGGGCTTGCCACAGATACATCATCCCTTCGTGTGGGCCAGCTGTGTGCGGTATCTCCACAACAAGATGTTGCAGGACAGGTGAGAAATAGCCGACCACTCGTGCTGTGGAGCACACCATGGGAGATCGGAACCAAGTTCCACCAAATAGTCTTAAATTTACATGGTGGTTTCAGGTTCACCCTAGGCTTTCATTATAGGGAGTCAATTCAATTCAATTTTCTTTTAAAATTTTGTTCCATTAAACCACTCACAGTGGTATATGGTACATAATTGGACAAAATGTTAACTAAAGTTCCACTTACTACAAACACTGGAGTTACAGAATGATAATTGCGATTGAAGTTTCATCTATGTTGTGGTTAAATAGCCTGAAATATAATGTAGCTAAGATTGGTCGATTAATTAATTGTCATTATTTACACAGGGTTTGCACCCCACCAGAAGCATTCTTGATTGTGCTGTACAACCCCTTACACTCCCATCCAGAGTTCTACGAGTGCCACACTTTGGCCGGTCACAACAGACTGGAGTTTGATCTGTTGTCCGGATACGAGGCAATTAATCTCAATACGGTGAGATGGATGTCACAAGTCGCATGTTCAGAAAATAGATATGTGACCATTGAAATTGGGGTTATATGAATGATATATATCAGTATTGGTTTAGTTTGTATGCAAAGTAAGCCAATGATAAATATCTCCATATTTCGCTATTATGATAAATCTATTTGAAGAACTCATCACCACATAAAATGATTGTCAATGAATAATTTTTAAAGGACCTGGGAGACACATGATTGAATATGGGATGAAATTTTGTGTTAGGAGTTGTAAACTTTTGGATATAATCAATAATCGTGTGTTGTATGTGTAATAATTATCTTTCTGATTTAAGATATTAGAAATGTCATGTGCGTGTGTATTTCAGAGTGCGGTCAGTCAGCAAAATGGGATAGTGGACTGTGAGCTGGAGCAAGTACAACCAGGGAAGAAGAGGGAGGTGTTCGATGCCGCACTTACACAGACCAGAAACCAGCTGTGAGTTCATTTCTTTAAACAGCCCCAGGTTCAATTTCCAACCCAGGAGCGTATACTCACGAAAAGAGGAGATAATTAAAATCTCCTTTATTTTCCATAGGCCCAATGTTGAAGGTGGTAACATCTGCAATTTTCAGGGGTCACATTGTTTACGAAAGTTAATCTTTTTGACACGATCGTGATAAAATGCGCTGTCTGTACCGTGGCAATGGTCTATCAGTACCAGCCGGTGCTTGCAGGTTTACTTCAACATTCAGTGCTATGGATGTTGCAGGTTTCCTCCTGTCCTAAACTGACAAGCTGCGATATAAGTGAAAGAATCTTGATAGCAGCTCTAAACCTAAATTAAATGTTATTTTTTAAATCTTCAAAGTGTTAATGGTTCTACTGAATGTAAAGATATTACTGTGACAATCATATGTGTATAACGCTAAATTATATTGTTCCATGGTTATTATAACTGTATGTATGCCTACAGGATAAAGGAGTCCATACAACACAGCGGGACAGACAGCGGCCTGGCCACGGAGGACATAGTTCCCAGACTGACACCCGCTCCACACCAGGCTCAGGTCAGACTTTACACACTTTATATGTTCTATGTTGTCAGTCCTCTGTAGACTTATTCGTCGCAAATAGGTGAAAGATTCCCGCAGCCACGTTGAACTCCATCAGTAGCCCAGATACAGTGCATAATTTGCGCTGTAAAAACTGATAAAAATACGTAGATATTAAATCTGTCAGTGATGAAAACGCATATAAAATGATAAAATACATGGGCTGTTTATGGTCGCGCGTATAACTTAGGCCATATTTATTTATTTATTTTAAATGGACCTCATTTTACAGAGAATAAAAAATGATAGATTTAATTGGAGATGACAATTTTAGAATATGGACAGGTAGGCCTATGTTAGTCTATGAGAATATCTTGATAATGTTTCTTCACTCCTTTTCCTTTTCTTTTTGATTGTCTCATTGACTATTGGACATTCGATTTTGGCCACATCCGACCAGAATCAAATGTTCGATAGTAAATGGGGCCATTACCACAACGTTTAGCTATTTGAACTATGTTAACCAACCTACAACTGCTATTAATCTTCACATAATACCAGTATCACAATATTTGAAAATACTCCCTAAATCAAAATCAGGTAGTACAATACTCCCAGGTCACACATTTTATCTGGAGCTCTGTCCGTATTCACTCACTCACTGTAGACTTGTACACTTTACATTTCCTATGTTGTGAGTCATCTGATGTCAATTACTAAGTTGTTTCCACGAGCTGTTACAGTGTCAAGTAGTTGGATTGCTGCAAGACTAATTTAATTTTGAATGGTTGTTGTGATGCTAAAATGCAATCTCAAATTAATGCAAGTGAACAATTTTGTCTTTCTTTTTGAAGAATAGTGAATTTTCTCAGTGTACATCAGTAATGTTTTTTTTGCAGATGTCTTCTGTTCAACCCATGGTTCCTGAAGTATCGTTGTATTTTGGCGACAGTCCACAGAGCATAGGATCAAATAACTCCAGTATTCCACAGGGTAACGTTCCAAGGAGCTTTGCAGACATAACACCAAATCTAGCTCGTCACATGACCTTTAGTCCTCCCGTAACGTCTGTAGAAAATGGCAACCATGTCGACTCAGATACCCCAAGAAGTCGCCCGCCGATGTCTCAGAGTAATCTCCCTTCTCAGAAGCAAGTGGCATTCACTGGACGCAGAGATGAGCTGGAGCCTAGTCCCCGTGTTCAGGGTTACGCCCCTCAGGGTATGAGACCAGACCACAACAGTGTCGGTCAGCGAGGCCCCTATCCTCAAGGCCAGTATGTTCAGAACGGGCAGCTGAAGCAGAACAATGCGCCAAGTGTTGGTGAGAAGCTTGGCCATGCGTACAATTGCCCCTGTTGTTCTAATCAGTCGTCCAACAATTCTCAACCCAACCAGAATGGACAGTTTGTGAGTCAACGAAACGTGAATCAGAAATGCCACTCGCAGAATCAAATTGGACATTTATATGGAGGTCGTCCTCGCGTACCAAACAGTGTTGTATCTCCTCATCAGTCAAATAGTGCTTATCCCCACCCTGCTGTACAACAGCCACACCATAGACCCCCACCCCCTCAACGTATTCCAGGTCCATCTATACCTCAATCTCAGAGTATACCCGAATCCCAGGGCTTCCAAGCAAATCCTGACATGCTTCCTCCATCCTACCAGTACGCCTCTACCTCCAGTGTGCCAACTCTCCACACACAAACCAAAAGTGCTTTTACTCCCAACCCTCTGTGCGGGCAGGAAGGTCACACTGCATCGGGAACTACTGTGCAGCCACAGTGTCTACATCCACATCCGCAGCTGTCGCATCAACAGCCACATCCATATCCTTCGACAATGCAGCCGCATCTGCAGTTACAGCAGCTGCAGACACAACCACATCTTCTGCAGCAACAACAGCATCATCAACAGCTCGGCGGGTTTCCCCAGGAGCAGCTTCCAGGATTCGTGGCACACAGTCAGACTTCCTACACGTCTAGTCGTAACCATGACAGCACTTGCAGTGGGAAATCCAGTGACGACAGCGGCCTGAGCGTCACTCCTGAAAGATCCAACGCGTCTCCTAAAACGGGAAGTCCGAACACTCCCGACAAAACCAGCTGCAGTCTTCCGGCCTCCGCCAGCTTGGACACCATCAACTGGGAGCAGGTGCCGCCAGAGATCTACCAGCTTATCATGGCTCAGAATGCTCAGCTGCAGCAGCTTCAGGCTCAGATGCAGCAGCTGCTTCAGAAACAGTCTCCCAGTCTACAAGCCACTCAGCAGGAATCAGGCCTGGGTGCGTCGCCCAGCATGAAGGAAACCTGTGAGATGGCCGTCAACACTACGCTGTTCTACCCGGGTCTGGAGGCTCCGAAGCGGGACGTTCACACGGTGTCGCTCCAGACGAGCCCAGAGAAGACGCTGTCCTCTCCACAGTCCTGCCACGCATCCTCACACCTGTCCCACCAGCACTCGCAGCCCGGGAGCAGCTCGCAGACTCCAGTGGAGATCAGACACACAGGGGTACTTCCTCTGAACAGCACTCGGAGGGACGATACCGAGCATCATGAAATCACACCAGGAGATCTGACTGGGGTGGTGGACAACATGGCACTACACAACCAGACTGTGGACAGTGTGCAGTCCGAGCTCGTCCTTGACATGCCAAGCTATCAGTCCTCTCCTACGGGGTAATTCATAATTTATAAAAAAAAATAATGCCCTTTTTGTTTTTTCATTAACAGTAGCCCAGATAAGGCACATATCTGCGTAATTTACGCAGTAAAAACTGAGAAATATGCATATACGTGTATATATTAAATCTGGCAGTGATGAAAACGCGTACATAATGATAAATTTAATTGGAGATGACAATTTTAGAATATGGGCTTAGGTATGTTAATCTATGAATATCGTGATAATGTTTCTTCACTCCTTTTTATTTTATTTTCAACTGTCCCATTGACTATCGGACATTCGGTTTTGGCCACATCCGACCAGAATCAAATGTCTGATAGCAAATTGGGCTATTACCACGACGTTTAGTTATTTGAACTATGTTAAAAGCAACCTACAACTACTATTAATCTTCACATAATACTCCCTAAAGTAAATTAATTTCTGAGAGTACCAGTATCGCAATATTTGAAAATACTCCCTAAATCGAAATCAGGGAGTACCATACTCCCAGGTCGCACATTTTATCTGGAGCTCTGCATTAATTATTTTCATTCATTTTATTTTTAATTACAAAAAAAGAAATATTTAATCAGGATAATTCATACTTAGCATGACTTTCATCTAATATAGTATAATTATAATATTATCCTTGAGGATGATAATGTATGCAAATATATTTTCCATTTCAGTCGGTCTCAGAAAGAATGTGGGTCTCTAGATGGCAGTTATCAGACTAGTCCTCTCAGTGCCAGCATGTGTGCCAATACTAAGGTTAGTTACATCTTCAACTGTGCGCAAATGGTAAATACAAACTACATATAAGAATTACTGTATATTTGTTCCATGCATCAATTGTCGCAAATGGGTGAAAGATTCCCGCAGTATATTTACTCCATGCACCACCATATGTTGTATTTATCTAGGCACATTTTTAGTGTGCTTTGAATTATCTATAATTGTGTTTGTTAACCTTCTCCCTGCTGAATAAAATCAAAGTGTTCTATTTCTGCGGTTAACTTAAGTCTCCTTCAGCATGGAGAGGGTTAACATATCTTTCACCCATACACAACAATTGATATTTAATCGTACTATATTACGTTAACATGTTCATCAACTAATGGTAAGCGATTTTCCAGGAAACGTCTTCTCGGGAAGAGGACTCCAAAGACGGGAGTGGACCAGTGGATGAAGCTTATTATGAGCATCTATTGGTGAGTTATCTGTAATTATTGGCCCTATAGAGTAATGATAGTCCCAAGACAATTAAGCTGGTAATTTTAATTGCTTCAAACTAACAGTAACAATACATAAAACATTAGTATTGAATTGTATACAATTCCCTATTGCGGATTTCAGGGAAATATTCGCCAGCTTCTGAACAATCACAGCGACGGCTCCGGGACTCTGACTGAGACAATGGAGTTGCATGTTCCGGATGCTACAGAGTCCAGCGACGGAACCGATGCCACGTCGGTCCCCAGCAGTCCGCAGTACTTCCAGAACACCAGAACTGGTATCAACACAGAACACCGGAACTTCACACAACTGCAGTGAGTGCTCACAATACGACTCTGGTCTGTGTTACACTGAAGGGACGTACTGTAGGTAGTGCTCCTTTCTAGCTGTTCTGTCTGTACTTTCTGTCCGAGACATGCACAGTTACAAAGGATCGACACGGCACAGTGTAACTGCGCATGTCTCGGACAGAAAGTACAGACAGAACAGCTAGAACAGTGTAATTGCACATGTCTCGAACAGATAGAAAGGATCACTACCGTAGTCTGGGTGTAAATCAGATTGTCTGCCATGCTTTTACTATAGCAGGAAGTGACGAAGACTTCTGTTTACTGATACGACCTGTCCAAGAGGCACATGCCAGAATTTTTCTTTAGTTTAGTACAGAGTTGTAACTTTTTCTCTTCAAACTTTGTTTTCATGTTTACCACTACTATATTTTTGTTTTGGCTAAGCAATGTCTGTTATTTCATTTTTAGAGTGAGAAACGGAGCCGACACAACGTTCATCCCGTGCATTAACTATCTGTCAATGATGATGGAGTCAGACTCGGACACGTCCATGGAGATTAATGCTATGGCTCTGAAGTACCTGTCTGACGAACAGCTAACACAGCTGGGCAAACTTAGGAAGTCCTCGGGAGTGTCCAGACATCTGTCCAAGACGGCGCTCCTACGTCAGGTGATGCTGGGCGACAGCGTCGACTCGCCCGACGAATCTCAGTACGGTCTGTCCTCCAGCAACATCACAATGGGTACTCAGAAATACCTGGAGAAATACGGACTGTTGTCGAATGCAGGCGATGCGACTGGTGAACGGATAGGTGATGAAACGCTGCAGTTGAAGGTGGACTACAGCGTAGCTTCCACGCCTGTACGGCCGAGGAAAGAAGACCGCTACGGCAGTCCGGTATTATCAAGGGGAGATAATTATGGACTACAGGCACGAGAGGACCACCAGGTAAACAGTGGCGTATGCACACCTAGAAGGGAGGGCTCGGTCGACGGATGCGGATCCAACGAGTTTTCAGAAAGGGTGAGCAACAACTCTGGATATTCGGCGAACAGCAGCGGCATGAGAAGTCCGATCAAGAAAGATTTCGTGACATATTCGCCAAAAGGACGGAACAACTACAGAGCAACGTCGCCTGCGAAACGGCGTATCTCTCCTCCTGAGACTATGCACAGAGAAGACATGGAGGGGTCGCCAGTGTTGCATAATGCATATCGACAGACACAGGAGCCCTTCAATGAACATATGTACCCCAGCACTAACACTAGCGAGTTCAGAGTGTTCGGCACTCCAGAGCCACCAGAAAATATCCTAGACATAGATAAGCTTAGACAGTTACCTAAGTTATTATAGTAATGGTGAACACTAGGCATTATTTTAGATTATTATATCCTACACATACTCAATTACTTGATATTTATTTACCTTAGTCACGACAGAGGGGGAAAGGGGGGTTACATTTAGATGCACAACTCTGAAAAATCATATTTATATCATATATAATAGTATATGTTGTAATACCTGATATCAAATATAATTATCCAGAGTTGTGTGATTTAGGCCAGTGTTTTATTTTACTTCTGTAACCAGTTTAGAAATTGGACTGTTGAAACAGGTTTGAAACTCTTTAAAATATATTTCACAGGAATTAATAGAGGTTCTTAATATTCTGCCAGGAATTTTTTAGGTTGAAATCTGTGAAACAATCTGTTGTGAAACACAATTACCAGGACTCGTGTATTTTGAGAAGTTAGATAATGCCATCTCGTTCTTTTAGTTATTTGGCATGTTACAGTATTGAATCTCTTTATAAGGTTGAAGTCAGTTTCAATATTTTCCGCATTGTTAAAGTTGCGTTTCCCCGCAGTTCAAGAAGTGTGCCTGTGTTCATGTGTTGGCGATGAGTGTCGAGGCTAGAGTGTGTTTATGTGAAAGCATCTGTGATACTTTTGCTCATGCATCAGATCTGCACTGTGCTCACATGGTGTTTTGTTTAACCCGACTGAAACTTATGATGACCATTGAAGGATAGTCTCATAAATTCTGTACATGCATAAGTGACTGAAATGACAATCACCATTTGTTCTATCTAAAACTTTTGCCAATGAAATATGTTGAACTTTGGTCTAACAATAATTTTGCAATCTCAGCTACCGGCTATTTGACTTGTTAGTAACTTTATTCAAGTACTACTATTTATATAGTTGCATTAAGTAGCTGAATTGAGCAGTTTTAGAAGTCTGATATGTTTAGTGACATTCTACAATGAATTGCCTTCTTATCTCCATGACGATAGAGCCAAATATACAAATTATTTCTTTTATTTTTATATTGTATAAAATATTGTAGACTTATCTTGTATATAGACTTTTAATTTAATAAATTATTTTACTATTCATGTAGTATTACTCATTTATTCCATAGTTTGCAGTTGGGTGTAATTTAATCATTAAATCAGATATTTGGACATTGGTCATCGCATATCTGCTGGAATGGCCAAGGAGCAACACAAGATCAATTGTAATTATTGGGTAGATTGAATGAAATTTGTATTCTTATTGGAGTTCACAAAGAAATATTTCTGTACACTGAAGATGAAGTTATTCAAAACTGGGGAAAATAATAACTCGTGTTTTCAGCAGCTGCAAATAATAATATTTTCATTCCTGTAGATCTTCATATTCATATTCTCACAGAAACAGATTTGCACTGGTTGGTATTGACAGACAAGGATGATAAATGCATTGCCACTCTACAGACCGTGCATCCTATCAATATCACGTCGGAAAGGCTACTTTTGCGTACACTGATGCTGAGCCCCCAGGACAGGATTAAAACTCTGGGCCGGTATTCATAAAGGGGCTCAAGTCCAAAAAAAAGATTTAAATCATTAATTTTGACTTATAGTCAGAGTCATAAAAAAGGCTTACGTCTACATTCTGACTTAAGTCACAAAAATGACATACCCCCTAGACAGGAGGCTTAAGTCCTTTTCATCATCACATGGCTGCCACATATCCTAGACCACATTTTCCCCTCATGGTTCACTAGGACTACACCTTGTTTAAAGATCGCGAATATTGCCGGAAATTACAAAACAGGGAATTCCCCTAGCAACCGCAGACTTAAAAACGTATTTAGCTGAGCCTTTTTACATGTTTTATGATTGAAGACTTGTCTGTGGCTCAGCGAAGTCCAAAACTTAAGCCCCTTTATGAATACCGGTGTAACCTCTGGAAATATACCCCCCCTTGAAAGTATACCCGGGTATACTCTTGATGGCCTCAAACTATACCCCGGGGTATAGTTTGGTAGCCTACCAAACTATACCCCCATCTCTTCAAACTATACCCC
>JAUTBV010116655.1:0-13549 GCA_032361325.1 Lepetodrilus fucensis
GCTGTGAAATATTGATTGCATGAAGGCAAACTGCTTACTTTATATGGACATGTGCATGCTTTTTTTTGGGCCTTATTGAAGTAATATTTTAAACATCGAGTTGTGCTTAGGGTAACGAAATATGGATGTCCGACCATAATGTAGCCTAATGCGTTTCACGAAAGTGTTGTACCGGACATAACTTGAGGACTACGTAATGTCCTGCTATAAAGCTACGGAATTACGCCCAGACTATGTAGTACGACCTAGATTAACGCCCAGACTACATTACGACCACTTTCATGAAGGTCAGGTCATAAGACTTTCCTTACCTGCTATTGCCTGGCAGTATTCATATGCGGCTTGTTTCTCCGACAATTCCTCACAGATTGGACATCCTCCCTAAAACAATTTCAAATCGATAGTCGTTGTCAAAATATAAACAAATCTGGCCCCGAGATTACGAAACATTTCTGAGTACGATTTCACGCTCAACTCAAAGTTGTGTTCACAAATCTCCATGTTAAATCTGAGCTGGAGCATAAACACGTACTCAATAAGGTGTCATAATTACCAGTGTCCGTATCAAAGAAGTATAAGTTGCTTAGGTTACTTGTCTTACAAGTTCTAAATAATAAAGTACTTGAACTGCATAAAGGATATATAAGAGGGTTGTTATATATATTGAAATGTCTGACCACAAATGGCGTAGTTGGAGGAGGTGTTGTCGTCCCTGTTGTTGTAGTTTTGGGTGTGTTATCTAAACAAGAAAAACAATAACAACTATAAAACATCAGCAATACTGCAATTAACATTCTGGCTTAGTAATAACAATCGTATACAAATGATTTCTAATTGTATACTTGTATGCTAGTATATATTTCGGATACTAGCACACTTAAAGTTGTCCTTCCATATTTGATTGTGACACAAATTAAAATATAAGAAAAGTAACGAATCGTCTGCAAAAGTAACACCTCAAGAGCTTTTTCAACTAACAATCATAGTGCTTCTAGTCGCATAGTGCTATACATGTATAGCGAGTTACAGCTCTGATATAGTGCTATGATACTGGATAGTTAAGGAACCCTTGTGTGTGTGTGTGTGTGTGTGTGTGTGTGTGTGTGTGTGTGTGTGGAATTAATGCTTTACGTAACAGCTGACGTATCCCACCCAATGGCAGTGACGTTAAGGGACCCTGATATATAAATATATATAGGTTATACATGAAAGAAGGTTTGATATATTTCCTGGTGGTAAAACTACGTTTACAACTCTACATAGTACATACCATATACGGAAATCATTCCAGACACTATTCCGTAGTTGTTGCTGATCTCACACCTGTAGTCGTCGAAGTCCACGCTGCCGATGCCGTCAATGCGCAGCGTCACGGAGTACATGTTGACATTGTCGGTGCCGACAGTGCTGAAGCTGTACCTGTCGCCGGACAGCAGACGTCCCCTCAGGAACCAGCGGGGGGTGAGAGGAGGCGAGGCTAGGACCAGACACTCCAGGAGAGCCGCCCTCCCCCGCACTCCACCCACTCTCGTCAACGTCTTTGGGATGAGCAGCGGCGGAACTGGAACATGAACAGTGATTACTCTTGGTCTGGGCCTGGGAGAGTACAAGTGGATGCATGGTGGAATCAGGATTCATTGTAAAACGTCATCCTTACGTAACAAGCTTAGTATAAGTTACCATTATTATTAAATTAGCATATATACTGGTGGATGTGGACAGCATGGTCAGTATTGCATTCGATGGATCATTTTACATTCAGCACTCAAATACCATTAATCTGTTCCACGTCTTACGCCTACGGTGGTCAGCTTACCCCTACATTGGTCAACTTACTATGAGCCTCTATCCTCATCCTTCCACTGACCGCTGGGGGGACGTCGTTACTGACCGAACACTCATACTCGGCAGACGTCTGTATGGAACTCAACGTCAACATCACGCCTGTGCCAACTCCTACAACAGGTGTACACGTGTACAGATATGTTTCATTCAAACAGCATCAGTAACTCATCATCATAAGTTTGAGTTCATTCGAAAGTTAGCAGAAGTTTTATTTCATCCGAAAGTTATTCAAATTTAACTATTTTAAAGGAAATTCTTACGTTTCTTGGGTTTGGAATGCATCAGCTTATACCACGTGACTCTTGGAGCAGGACTCCCAGTTGCATTGCAGACGAGGGTGAGGTCATCACCATGTGCTACTGCAATGTCTTCTGGCGACCTTGCAATAATATTTGGCGATTCTGAAAAGCAATGCGTATCGGTATTATACTTGCATTGTCTTGGAGTATAGCGTCTCTGCAGGAATCTTTTACCCATTGCGACGGACATATCATAGAAACACATATTTATTAAATCTTAACACGGTAATAAACTTAAAAACAAAGTACTATGTGTTTCCAATGGCGCAGACAGCGTGACCTTCACCTTGAACCTGGAGAATGACCTCGGCGGTCTCGACTGGAGCAGTGTTGACCTGACAACGATATTTGCCAGCATCCCCCAGCGTGACATTCTCGATCCTCAAGTTGACCTTCTCCACCAGGGTGATGCGGGGGTCGTCGATGACCCTGTTGTCGCGGACGGTGAGGACTTGCAGCCATTCGTCCACCCACATCAACTGCAGGATGAGGTGAAGTAATACCAATGAATATACAACATGGCGGACACTTCTTGTAGGCCAATATGTAAGAACAGCAGTTGGATACCGGCTTTAGGTCAATGAGATGGATGGAGAAGTAAAATTAAAATATAGCATTACCGAATACTGTCTGTCTGGTGTGCTGGAATACTTCGATCCTAAAGGACACGGCAAGATGGGGGCTGCGCCAACTCTGACCTTGACCTCTGGAATGTTCTCGGAGTCACTCTTGGAGTCGTTCTTCTTCAGTTCTTCTTCGGGTACCACTTCTGTTAATGATAGACACATATATACGTAAGTGTTGCTATTTCTACACAGCTGCTTGGATTTCGTTATCATGTAGTACAGAAAGTGAACAGAATCTTACCATAAACGTTATTATATAGTATCCCTTAGTCTACGTTCATCGTCTTTTGTGTCATGCTTTAGTCCTGGATACTATACGACTACACTGCCTAGCAGAATTGTTCCCATTGATCCTTGTAGAGAAATACTCAAATCTGTTCTGACGCATCCCGCCCAAGTATAAGCATGCATACTGTACATCCTTCCAGAACAAGAGCGAATTACAATGTTCTGTCATCATATTAACAAAATACCACTCATGGTCTGTACATCAACGATACAAACAGCAACAAGCTATTGACAGCTTCAGATCGTAACGTTAATGTAGGAAATAAAGAATCTCCTCTCACGGGCATTACACGTCAATAAGAAGACTCACCTTTCTTGAAGTCAATGTCCTCCACTGTGGTATACATATTCACCACTGGGATGCTGTTAGGCAGTGGTTTAAGACCTGCCGCTAACAACACCGGATCCACCTCATCAAGCACCCCATTTCCGTCCTCCCCGGTCCCTTCATCCACATCCGTCGTCTTGTCCGACGTCTTGTCCGTCGTCGCTCCCAGTCCAGTCTCGCCCACTTCCGGTTTAGCCGTACTGGGTGATTTCGTCTGTACGCCTGTATTGGCTTCCTTGTCTTGTCGTCTTGCAGGTAATGAGCAAGTCGTGATGTTGTAGAACACTTTGGTTACTAGTTCTGTAAAGCAAATAGATGTATTTATAGGAAATTGCATTCGTGTTTTCTGAAAACATGCTCCTGGCCCCCGTTTCACGACAGTCTCATAAAGTTAGGAGTTCCTAAAGTTATAACCCAGTTTAGGAGGTGATAACTCGGGTTAGGAGCTCTTTTACTAGTTAGGACACCATTGTGAAATGGGGGCCTGTTTTGTTATCTCATTCTTGTGTGAATATAAGCCTATACTGTCCTTACCAGACTATGCCGACAAGTCGACATTGTCATTGAAAATATGATGGTACTGGTATAGTGAGATATTGTTAACAAAATACTTAATTTACTTGTAGAAAATCAGTCCTCGAAAAGCTACTAACCGCCCCTTGGTATGTCCTATACATACCAGCTATAATAGGTGTATACCTCATACTACAGTATAGTCTACATGTATATATGTATCTCCTGCAGTAAAGGTGTGGCATCTCACCTGTGTCGTAATAGTCGTACACCTGTATAACAGCTTCCTTTGTATTCTCTACCTTGATGTCCTGTGTCACGTCAAACTTCAGACATCTTTGAGTCTTTGTCAACTGTGTTAAAATAATCATAATGGACTTATACGAACCTGACATTGCAACCAAACATGAATACCTGTGTATAGCATACTGGGGGCCTATTCTCGAAACATTCATACGAACTTCTTAGCCTAAGAACAGTTCGTAGCCATACTATAAGAATCGTTAAAAAAAGATTGTTGTAGGATCGTAAGAACTTTTCGAGAATAGGCCCATACTGTGAACTGCCAACATGAAGGATTCGAGGCTTTCTCCACATTTTACTCGTTATCCTAAAGTCGAACATTCACTCACCTCATCGAAGTAGAAGTGTACAGTGTCAGGTCGTTTAGCGTCGATTTCATATCTCTTCAAACCAAGTGCTTCGTCTTCCATCAGCTGTATTTAAAACAAAGTAATGTTTGTTGATATTCATGTAATTATACATGAATTGCCTTATACAAATTATTCTATGAATGTAAACAACAGACTATTAGATGTCGTTGGTTTTTATGAAAATTATTATTTTAAATCCAATGTGAATGAGAGAAACTATGTTAGTACCCTCTCTAGAGACTCTTGGTCCATCACCCAGCCAGTCACCATCCTCCCATTGACGATAGCCATCCCTGAACTGCCGTCTTTCACGTACCTACGACAAACATGTACATATGGGGGCCTATTCTCGAAACATTTTTACGAACTTCTTAGCCTAAGAATAGTTCGTAGCCATACTATAAGAATCGCTAAGATTGTCGTACGATCGTAAGAACGTTTCGAGAATCAGCCCACTGATCATCATAGTATACTTTATTCATTTGTCTTTCAAAGTACTACCATTAATGAGACGGTTATTTAATTATGATAACGTAGGCCGATGGTCCTATGGCATTGGTATGCTAAATTGAGATCTTATGGACATGGCCTTATATTTTGACCAATACATTCTATAAAGTTATATTTATAGTGAGGGTCTTAAATTATTACTAACGTAGGTTATATAGTTTGTGGGTGATTTGTGGTTTAAAGATGCTTTCAAGATTTGTTCACACATCATGGCTTACATGAATATGCACTGCTTGTACTAGTCTGGATGTCCACCAGTTTTTATAGTACTAGTAGTTCACTTGGAATATCATGCTGCAGATAAAGTATGGATACCCCACTCAGATGTGCCATTAGCATACCAATAGTGCATATATGGAGATTGTCATATATATTACAAGTATACTAACGCAGCACATATGGAGATGGTCCTGCGACTGCAATCAGGACCGGATGTGAGGACATTGACGGACAAGGAGAAGGACAAATCCACTTTATCCAGACTGTACGTGTTATATCTCACCGACGCCTGAACAGAGAGAAACTTGACATTTTGACATTGGATCACAAATATCTAGCACTAACAAGAACGAATAAAATAATTATAGCGTATGTGTGTACTGTTGTTTCAACGGATTGTCCCGAATTTGCCATTGTTTGCTGATGGTCTGTCTGTCTAAAAAAAAAAAAAATCTGATCCTGCCAACGCATAAACGACAATTGTTAAAACCTGAATACTGTATGCATTAATCAATGAATTCCGTTAAAACAATACTTTACACAAAAATAACGTTATTTCCCAGCACATATTACTTACAATGTTTGTGAGACAGTAGACAGTATTGCAGTGCAGTGTAAACTAGTCGATTATCCTATTGTATATAATATGTTCCATCCCCAACTAGACCTATACTTAGCGACTGTGTTGCAAAAGGATTCAATGTTGTGATACGGGAACCATTGGATCCAGGAATTTGGCTGTAATTAACGTACCTGGAACAGAGCACATCCGGTACCGACAGCTGACACGGTGATCTCATTGGGGACCTTAATGGGCTGAGTCTGCATGACCATACTATTGGAGCCCGACACCAGAAAGTTGCTGTTGCTTCCGTTTCCCATCACAGTCAGCGACATCTTCAGCTTGTCAGCGCCTCCGGTTCTGTTGGCGAACACGGACATGGCGTGAAGAGCCACCACCGTGTCCTACAGATGGAGAGACAGACCGAGGTCAGACAGTCACAGACAGTCATCCAGACAGACAGTGATAAGCAGACAGCCACAAGCTGACATATCTAAATTCACTCTCTAGACCATAAAATACCTTAGAATTATAATGTACCGTTGCACTGCGTATCACGAAATATATGTAAACCCACAATGCTAAATCCATGCAGATGCCCCTCAATTATTGTGATTACCCAGGGAATGCTATTTTACTATTTACTATAATGCAAAGTGTGTAACACACGATGGGGACCAAACTCCTCATATTGTCTCAGTGGCAGCCACTACTGTATACTGTAAACAGGAACTCAGTACTGATCACGACCTGTATACAGGGACCCATTGCTCTAAGACTTGCAGCGCTACAATAGTTGTGGTTGCAAGTGTTCGGGGACAACGTTCCCGAAGCTATCGTATACATAACGACATCGTTAAGCCATCCTCAAAGAAACTGTTATGATCCCGTAAAAGTAAGATTTTCCTCCGTGAAGGATTAACGATATCGTCACGTATAGTTTCCATCACGATCACGGTGCCTGACCAATGTGGACCTTGGTATCCTTTCATAAAGTTCTCTTATCCACTAAGAGATTATGGGACGATTGTTCGTAGCCAGGTTATCGTAACGTGCCGTTAAGCTTATACTATTATGAAAGCAGTTACTTTAATGGCCCATCAAGAAACGAGGGAAATATCGCCTCGCCAATCAGTAGCGACATCAAAGGATTCTATCGAAATTTGTCGTTGCCAATTTCGCTTTCGGTGTGCAAGCATATAGATAAATGATAAGGTTCTATCTCAGAACGTATATCGCCGAATTTGCAAATACACTGTAAATAGAGGGCTATGGTCTCTTAGTGGATATATACGAGAGCTTTGTGAAAGGATATCTGGCCCCTGTTTCACGATGGTGTCCTAACTAGTTAGGAGCGCCTAACCCGAGTTATCACCTCGTAAGGTATTTCACGACCATGTCACAAGTCATATGCCTTCTTAAATCAGCATCTAACTTAGGTGATAAGCTGGATCATAACTTTAGGAGCTTTGAAACGGGGACCTGGTGGACGAGACTGGAGGTCGAGGTCAATGACATGAGGTCCGAACCTGTGTTGAAGCAAACCCTCCCTGAGGTCCCCGCTGTTTCTGCAGCCATTTGATGATACTGAGAGACATCTCGATGTCGTCCTCTTGAAGGTACGCCAATAGCGCATACGCCGTCGTCTCCACGTCTAGTGCAGAGGCGCGGGACATGTATCTAGTGTGGTGAGGGCTGCTCTTCTTGACTGTCCAGTGCATCAGGGAGTCTACAGGAAACAGATGACCACTGACCGTGAAATGTACTAATGGTGATGCTAACAGATAATATTATGTGAGGGATTCCAGCAACGATGTTAATAAACAATTAAATTCACTTATACTAGTACGTATACTGTCTGACGACTTTGTGAAGAATGTTGTCAAACAGAGAATATAGCGGTATCACTATGTACTTGTACTAAATTATTATGTGCAGGCAATGTATCTGCAGTACGAACTAACCTGCCATTGGCGGAATACCATCGGTAGTTCAAGAAAAGTTAAATGGATGGCAACTATTCAGTTTGAGGATTAAGTAAAGGGTATGTTGAATTTGTTGGTTAACATACGATGACTTCGTCGATGCAGTACATTTAGCGATAGTTCAGCGCAACCATCGTGCTATATCGCAGCACCATCGACCGCTAAATCAAACATCAACGAATTCTTCGTATGTTATAAGCCTACCATTTACAGAAAAAGTGTTTTCCCCATTGATATAGTAGTGATAAGCATGAACGGCGGATCCATTGAGAGCGCAGCGCGACCGATCTATATAGCTAATCTACCGATTGCGCACGTCATCACTGTTCCATGTTTAATAGAAGCTAACAAACAATTATATAATATGTAACAGTGATCTCCTTGAGATTGAGATTGAGTTATGATTATATCGATGAAGACAAAATAAAATACGTGAAAATATTAAATAAACATGAAACGTTGCCAATCGTACCGTTCCTTACGTGAAAATATTAAATAAACAAGAAATCTTAAACTAATCGTACCGTTCCTTATAGCTCGTGAGTGGAGGTTTCTCTGAATGTTAACATGTGCTCTGCTGTTGATGTCGTGCAGCGCGGTGGCATATGCAGCACTTGCAATGGTGTAGATGTCGTTGATTGGCTGCGCTGTCAAACAGTTGATTGCTGCCAAGACAGCTCTGTCCTGTGTTGATGATGGTGGAGGCAGTGTAACATAATGTCATTGACATTGAATCTTAATGACATTTGTAATCATAGAAAGTATTCAAAATGACCAACTGAATAACTGTTACAGCTACACCATCGCAAATAACTAAATGCTATATGACTTGTTATACCATGTTATCTGATGTGACTGCCAACAAATATTATACCAAATGGTTCAGACGTTCCTAGTTCAAGGAACTGATGGTGAAATGCATAGATGTTATAAATCCCGCTATGCTAATATTTAGTATGTAGTAGTATGTATGATGTACATGTATATTCCACAGTGTACGCGAAAACCATGGTGTGTAAAGTATATTAAAATAATAGCGTATTTTACGTAGGTGAGTAACACAATATAATATTATAATGTCATTATTATCATTATAATGTAATATTATCAACTGTATAGTGATATATTCTCAGTAGTGGCACTACTAAGGATATACATAGTGATACATTAAGGAATACATACTTGTTTGGAAGTACCCGCACTCAAGAGTGCCCCCAGTACGTAGGAGGTCAGCGTGACCTCACTGTTAGCACTGTCCACGCCCCCTCTCATTGAGGCGTGTATAACTCGCCCCACCTCCTTGAAACACCCGTTAGCTTGCTGCTTGTTTTGTAGCCACGCCTTCAACAAAACCACGTGGGATTAGATGACGGGATTTTGACCAATCACAGCCCTGCATGACGATATATGTTAATGTCTCATATGAATATTTTGATAATCGTAGACAGATGATTATAGTATAAACCTAATATTAAACCCCATGGAAGCGCCAATGTTCCTAATTAGAATTCTAACAACACGATGTTGAGTTGATGGATTACTAGTAGGCCTACGTTAGCCTACTTTAAAGAAAGAGTGGTCCTTTAAGTTGGTTGTTCTAAACAGCTTCCACGGCAGAACAGCTCCAGCGCAGAAATATTGCTCGGACCACAGTCCTAGTAGAGAAGTTTCGTGGCAATATGTTTAATTTGTAATGAGTTTTGACAATTTTTGAAGTGGCAATTTTTCACACACAAAAACAAAACAAAACAAAAATCAAAAGTCATTAAAAATCGAAAATATTGCCATGAAACATCTTTGCCAAGGACTACCCATACTAATAATACCATATGTATCTCATGTTATTTATGCCGTCGATTCTGAAACATATAGCATTGCAGACTATCTACTACCATGGTTAGACAAACAGCACATCTGTGTACCATAGCTAGACATGTGACAATCAAACAACACATCATGCTGCACACCCTGGCTCTCCTCAGGATATTATGGTCGATCTCCAGGAAAGGCTTGGCCTCACTGAAGGACTTGAGGACGAAGGCTGTCAACCATGTGCTGCCGCTCATGTCATTGTTCCCGAAGGCGCTGAATGAACCATCATATCGCATGTAGTTCAACTCTCTCTGGTAGCCTACGACAGGGAAACAACACCAAAAGAATAATCGGAATCATTGAAATAATGACTGTAGTTTGATTTAGACTATATATTCACAATAGAAAAGGATTTATGCCAATGTATGAAAATAACAATATGTAGTAGTCGTATGGATGGAAAGTATAATAATAAACGGAAGTCACATGGTCAGTAATATAATTATTTGTAAGTTAAACCTATATTTACATACATGCTTTAGCTATACTATAAATATACACATGAATGGCGGGGGTGATCTATGACTAGTCTGGTGCGTGGACGTTTCAGCCATGGCCCTTGTCTTGTCTAAGATAGTATGTATGGTTTGTAAATAAACATAGAACAATAAAGCTCTGATTCCTACCGCTGCCTAGGTATTTCTCAATAGTGGAGCTGATTTCAGGAGTGAGGACATCGTTGGCTTTCAGATAGGCCATGATGTAGACGTTGGGTGAAAAGTTTATCATGTTCTGTTCACCACAGCCATAAGGAACCCTCAAGAGGCTGCCAATGTTGGTAACACAGGGACCAAGTAGGTCACCTGACAAATAATGAAATACAATATACATATGAGCTATGTAATATAATTGTAATACATATTATTAAGTAACTTACGACAAGGATACATTAGCTGCAATATGTTTCAATTACCCTCACTTAGTATACTACATGATGTATATATAATATGTCTATGTCTATGCAAAATGGAACAAAATAAATAATATAATATAAATGTTTCAACTCAATGAAATGGAAAGATTTCACACTCGTATTTTTCAACAATTATTATATAGATTCTATATTATAATTGGATACCGCTCCATCGAAATTTCCCAAATGAACCCAATTTAAATGTATAACCCCAATGAACTCCTAAAATATTACCAATGAACCCCAACAGATACTTCCAAGGACATGTTGTTTCACTTACCAATAACACTAAGTACTGCTCTACCGGAGTCGGGAACCTGGTTCTCAAACAGCGGCAGATCCACCAAGTCGAAGAAATCTTTTCCTTTTCCTGAAAGAGTACTGGGTATCGTTTCTCGAAGCTCTCATATCCACTAAGAGACCCTAGCGCTCTCGTAACGTAAGTGCACGTTCCCCATGTATCAGAGACCTCTACGAGTCCTTCGAGAAACGACACCCTGGTGTTGGATGGTATCAACATGGAACAATGTATGTTAGTCCCAATACTAGTATAGTTGCATGGAGATATTCATGAACAATGTATGCTTGTGGTTCTTTACTTACCTGTACACGCGAACGTGCTGTAAGTGTATTCCTGTTCATCCCCTTCTGGCTGAAATAAATACGACCAATGTTTCTCATCTTGTAAAATACCGTAGTAGGCATCTGTGTTATAGTTACACGTGTACATCTGTATATGTATATGTTAGGCATTGTCCAATGTTGTGGTGGTGGAGATGGTAGCGCTATCAGCAAGTTGTTTGGTAGATATTAGTGAAGTTTATCGTTAAGACTTCTCACATGTACAATGTATATACGGTAATAATGTTTGTGTCAAACATTTTGTGTATATCTTCTTGTATTCCGGATGTCCACTGTTGTTTCATTGGACTAGTAGAGTATATTTGCTAGTAGAGTATTTTACGACGGTATGGTTCGTGTTATTTATACAAATGAATGTACCTATGCATTATCATAGTACTGTACATTCAAGGTATAGAATACACCAACAGTTTCATCTGTACTTACCTCCACCAGGAGTTGTCTGACAACAGCGTCCTTTACGCCGATCATCTCCCCTTCCGAGGTGACCTTTGGACACTGCGAGTCTCCGGGAATAGATTTGGCCTGAAGACATTATTCGAGTTCATGATCAGATGAAGTAACTCTCCTGTGCTAATTGCAGGGATAAATGTAGTTCATTGACATGTTCTTGAAAGGCAACACTTGGACACTGCCATAGTCTATGTAACTGTACTATGATCCACTAATAATATCAGCGATAGTATTCATTAACATGTTCTTGAAATCATAGAAGGCAACTCTTGAACGTTGCAATATGCTACAGTATATGTTTTCTGCAGCGTTATCATTTATTAATGTATTTTATTATATTATCTTGTATTGGCCACCGTCCCCCCAGTGGTGGATTATGTGTTCATAGGCATCATTGTACATTGTAGATCCAACATTTATTACAGGCCCAATTTCATGAGAAGGCTATACATCGTCTATATAGGATCAATTATGCTGGCCATATAGTGCGATATATGGAAAATGATGGACATGTTAGATGAGCTATATACAGTACAAATATACCCATAGATGAATATATGTATTAAATTATCCTTGCAGAATGTCTTCAAGAACATTTCAGACAGGCTATACATGTACATGTACTTTTCAAACGCTTAAAATAAAATAAAACACACTTTGAAACCACTACAGTTTGTACGACATTATATGATAAGTAGGTGACTGATGACACACCTGTGCTGTGATATTAATATGACCCAGGCTTTGGGGTATGATGACATAGTCATGGCGCCTGGCCTCGTTTCCACAAATGCACATCCATGTGACCCGATCGGGATTGATGAGTTCAAATTCAGTTGAATCATTGAGTCGCAGTTCAATCTATGATAGAGAATGATATAGTTTAGTACAGTACTTATCTTAACACAGAGAGCAACACATGCATGTATGGATCTCGTCCTACTACACTTTAGAATTACTTTTGTATCAAATACATTAATAATTATTTCAACTTCAACTAAACGTGATGTATTATCACTTGAAGTAAACTATGCCCTTCATCTTTATAGATCTTGTTCTATTACACTTGTTAAATACATTTATAATAATTTCAGCGCTATGTATTATTACTTTTTAAAGTAAACTGTCGTGAGATCCGTGATATGCTCTGCCATAGTTGTAGTTTGAAGAAAAATGATATCGCATGTTATTGTGTTTTAAGTCATATCATTGCCTAGTTTTTGTCAAAGACGTTTCGTATAAACATTTTCGATAACTGTAGGAAGTTGAACAATTTCATAAAATGTCAAAAATCATTAAAAATCGAAAATATTGCTACGAAATGTCTTTGACAAGGACTAATGCTTGCCTCGATGCACTCAGTGAGGTAGTTGAAGACAGTGACTGTGATGGGGATATGTTCCCCCCTGATAGCAGCGTACGGAAGTGTGAAGGACACGAAGAATGGTTGGAAGGCCGTTATTGAAGTAGACTCTGACACGCCCACTCCAACTCCAGGTTTTGTGCACACCGTACTGCCAACCCACGTGGTGATACTTCCTGGTAGTGTCTTGTTCAATACCAGCTGACCGGAATCTCTGAAATAATATGGGCAGTGATTATTAGGTATTGGTATTGGCATGCCACGCATTCATTCTCTCTCTATTCTCTTCTCTCTCTCTCTCTCTCTCTCTCTTGGTCTCTCTCTCTTTCTCTCCTTCTCTCTTTCTCTCTCTCGTTCTCTCTCTCTTTCTCTCTTTCTCTCTCTCTCTCTTTCTCTTTCTCTCTCTCTCTCTCTTCTCTCTCTCTCTCTCTCTCTCTCTCTCTCTCTCTCTCTCTCGCGCTCTCTCTCTCTCTTTCTC
>JAUTBV010116666.1:447-13548 GCA_032361325.1 Lepetodrilus fucensis
CCCCCCCCCCCCCCCCCCCCCCCCCCCCCCCCCCCCCCCCCCCCCCAGAGTACAGAGGGGATCATGAGGACGCAATATACAGTAAAATATGAATAAATATAAATAATGGTATAGAACATAAATTAACAGCACAAGGATAAGTTATATAAACATGTATCTAGACATATACTTATATATATATATAAGTGCAGTGTAACGGTGAATAAATGAATACATATACAAATGCTGGCAGGGGTATTTAAGGTTGTTTCTTGAAATGTTTTAAGATAGTATGCCACATCATGCCATACATTTCCTTCACCTTTATTGACGTTAGAGATCAGGAAGGCAATAAAACGATAAACTCCTGATAAGATTGTTTGGCGACCTCTTTGGCACGTGGCTCTAGCAATCTGTTGCTAGGAGGGGGAAATATAATCTCACTCGAGACTGCTACTGGCAATAGTACAATAAAGTGGTTATTTGACTTCTCTTGAATCCACAGACAACGCAAAATGCACAAATCTAGCGCTATTACAACTTTTCATCTAGGGTAGAAGCTACATCGGACAGTCTAAGCAGGCCATTACTTATTATTACAACCACAAAATGTCCACAAACTTTAAGAATTATAGTTGTATATATTATGAATAATAGTAATCGACTTACATAAACACTATTCCGATGGAAGTAGGAATTATTTTATTTTATCTTCTAACAATAGCTTGTTGGAATAAAGTTCCGTCCCGTTCTGAGAATTAGAAAATGGTTCTAATGTGGTATTGGTATAGTGAGAATGAAATAAATTACACAGCATCATTAGAAGAAGTACCACAGTGGGTGGTAAAATGGAAATATAACTTGAACTTGACTTTTAGCAATTCCTTGCCAAGATTCTGCCATACATTCAGTAAGGGACAGGAATTAATGAAGTAAGGACACCAGTGGTCTGTCTTTAAAAAACACCAACGATCAGTTCCAAGATCATGTCTTCTCTCTGGTTGGCAGAAGCAAGCGATACTCTCGTCCGGTCGACGAGATTACCGTGTGTCGGTCACGTGTCCAGCACGCGCCAGTTGAACTATTTGGCAAACACTTATCGCAGTTAGCTTGATTGCTGGTGTGGTCGGCCGGACAACAACTTGTCCTTCTTGGATACAAGATAGTCCTTCGCACGACTTGCTCCGATAAGCACAGAGACTGACTGAATAGCATCCCAAAAAATCCAATATCCGAGACATGGGAATATTTCTGTGTTGACTTTCACAGGCGTAAATATTTCTATTACTGGCAGTCGAGTGGTATTTAATACCGAGTCTGGAATCCAAAGTCTTTAATACCATAATATCGGGGATAAATGACAGAATGTTGCTGGTGCTGGTGAAACTTCCACATTTTATTTTTGTATCACAAATTACTTCCTCGCTCATATCGTTTTCTCCATAAATATATTGATATAATTATATCATTTAATGTAGTGAAACATGTCCTGCATTTGCCTAACTTTGTTTTATAGTTCTTGTTCCAACTAATCTATGTACCATGATTATTATATTGTTGTACTATTAACATACATATTCATATACAAGTGAAATAATGAATGAGCCAATATCACGATATCCATTGACTATTATTGATGCCATTATGCGAGCTCCTCGGCTGATGCACAGTTTCAACTGTCTATGATGCATATACATGTACCTTATATAGAATACCACACCTAGCTATTAATTAACTAACTAGTTAGTCTTTCATTTACATTGAGGACTCGTATACTAAGGATATTAGTATATTGTAGCTGTATACCTTTAATTTATAATTAAATGTTAAAATTGGAGTTTGTACATCACTATTGAATTGGTTATGTTTAGGCCTACATGTCTTCTAGAGATAACCAGTATAGAACCATCGGTGCCTTATGCTCATGCCCGCCATCATAAACACTTTACTCTGTGGTAAACTGAACTAAATGCTGCCATTGTTACCTCTCAATCTCCCTGTCATTATTCAGAGTGAAATCAGCATTGTGTATACGGGCTATTTCCAGATAGACAGAGACGAACAGTAATGACACACATTGCCCACGACTGTTAACTCCACCCGTCCACTGTCTTGCCACCTTGCTAGCTGAAACCAGATACGTTTATCGCCGGATCTGGGCAGGACTTATTAAAACGGGGACGTTATGGGACGTCAGTGTCAGTGGCTACCATAAGATACACACGCGTAGACCCGCTCTTCTTAATGGACTAATTACCTGACCTTTCTAGTGGTGACCCCGGGGAATATGCACCACGATGGGATCTATACAATGATCTGCACACTTAGAATGGAACATATTGTACATTATCGAAACAATGAAATGAGTTTGAAGATATGATAGTTGTTGAAAGAGACGAGGTGCCGCTCACACAACAGCCAATAATGTACATTTACGACTGGATACAACCACTATTAACACACCGGTACTAGAGTATGCTTTGCGTACTAGACAGTACTTATAGAACCTTTTATTTCATGTGTTGGATTTACATCTGTTTGTAATAGGACCACTGTCGATCATGGGATTCGAACCCGAGTTGCTGGATTGCTGGTCAAACACTATACCGACTAAGCCAAATTGGTAACTCCGCTTGCCAAGACCAGTATATAATGAGCATCGTATTATGACACAAGGCTACACAAAGTCACATTAACGAATTATAGAAATACATATTATACTTTACTCAGCTTTGCAGAATTTCTGCATCGCTCTCAATTATCTCAAAATACAGAAACAAAACAAATGAAACTACAGTATGCTTTTAGTTAAATCTATTCTTTAGACAATGTCCACAAGTACATATTCTTGAAGGGGAGATAAAAATAGATTTGAAAGTAGTATCTGCCAGAAGAAAAAAATGTATGCTATATTTAGTATGTCCACTTTCAGTGAATCGGCAAGTTTTCATCTGAATCATCTATCTTTTAGTCGTACAATATGCCACCTAAATGCTTCTAGAAATAAACTAAAACTGAAACTGACAGGAAATCTAAAGAACCACAACATATTTATTATTTCCAATGAAGTTATGTTCGGGTGTTACTATCTTTTTACTTAATTATACAGCCTATAATATAGGCCTATACATGTATATACTTTACGTGAAGCTGCTAGTGTATTGAAATAAGTATTGGGTTAGTACGCTCCGTACTATGTAGGCCCCTATGCTAGTGCACAGGACTTTGAACAATTACAACAAAATGATAGCATCTAGATAGATGGATCATAATTGACATTTTATAATAATTATGCAAAGTCCTGTGGTACGTGTCACAGTCTATTCACTATACTTTATCAGTTATTCTCATATTTTCGTGGATACGTGTGCTAACACATTACAGCTAATCACCAAGTTTACGGGTCGTGATTGCAACACTTGTACGAAGTGGCATGTTGTGTTTAACCGGGACAAACCATTCCGAGATTCGTACACGCGCAGGGTAGATGGTCACGTGACTACGGAGCACATACACTGGGCCTGGGTGGGGTGGCATGGTGTTCAATGGGTGGGGAAGTGTTGGTTCATAATGAGATGTAAGCACAATGAGGGCTAACTCTTACTGTGGGTACAAGCCGCCGTTACTGATGGTGATCTGGAGGGCGAAGTGCTTTAGACAGATAAAGAATGCGCAAGGCTATTGTGGATGCGTGGAGAAGCCTCTTGAAGCAGCTATTTGTGGGGTGCGTGTTCCACTCTCTCACTTCCATACAATAAATATCACGGTGGAGGGTGTTATTTAGGAGCTGGGGTGTAAACCGGGTAACGTCGTGCGAAAACGGGTGTTTGACGATGCCAACGTTATAGGGCCTAACTAGCCAATACAACTCGAATATGTATTCCTTATAGATGCATTTTAACATGTATACATGTATGATGGTTCATTGGTTATAAGACATAGGTATAAACATCCAATCTATACCATATGTAGTAAGATTAAGTGTAAACGTGTAGTGCCAAGTACCAAGTATTTAGAGTAAAGTCATGGGAATTCGGACACTTTTCAGTGGTGGTCCTGTTTATTGCTAATATAAGACATGTGTCAACCTATCAATGGCAAATAACTATTGGCTACTGAAGCGACACAATTTTTGTAACGAAAACTGTCATTTCTTTTACAAAATGTTGTAAGATAACTTGAAACGAATATAAATCCAACTACGTGTCGGGTCCTGGGACTTCGGACATTAGTCCTGGTACATCGGCTATTATAAAAATGAGCGGCCTATCATTACAAATAATGTTAGTAGCACATGACCCCATACCTTAGATGCATACCAAATTTTCTACCTGAAAATATGCTTGTGTCAAGGTAAATCTTTTTTTTGGCGACATGCACTTTAAGCAGTTGCCGAAAACGTCACATTTACGACATTTTACGCAAATATGCAATTTAGATAAGTTAAAGGTAATGTTAGCACCATGTAATGATAACATCACGTGGTTTAGCTATTCACGGTCAAATCACAGTCAGGAGGAACAGTAGACATGTATATTAATCCGTAAACAGCTGGTTAACGTAAGTGTCCGAAGTCCGGGTACTGTCCGAAGTCCCCGGACTTACTATTCTCCACCACCCACGGTGGCACAATGCATAGTACTAGTATATGCATAGTAATAATTATTATAATAGTATTTAAATATAACACGGTCACGTGCAACTACATACATATGCATACATACGTATACTAATCAATAGGTGGATGTACATATCTACAAGCATCCGCAGATGCGTATTGCAACTAATAACTGTTACAAGAAAGAATGCTATGACACGTACAGAAAGCATAGTATACTAGTATATATATATATATTGAAAGTTCATTATGCACGTTATTTTGTATTCATCTCTACATGACTATTGTCTGGTCATTAACTCATTAACACTCCCTTCTGGTCTGTTATATGGATCATCTTTGTACAATGCGTCACATTGATTGCGCTATTAACACAGCAAATGTGCGCGGACGTTAGAGGAGTACGCCCTCTCCACCTGTCCACTGATTGGCCACTGTGTTTAAGCATGACCTTTACACCTAGGTCACATGGACGCTGTTGGGGGTCAGATTGAAGGGAGATAATTAGTTCATCCCTAGGGAGCACCTCTTTGATGTGGCCAAGACGATCCGATTGTAGTGTGTGAAATAATAGAGTTATTAAGTGATATGATAGTTTTGGATTAGTTGCTTACGATGTATTCGTAATTTAATATTAAGATGTATTTATTGACTATAGACGATGTACAAAGCCTATATGTAGCAACAACAACATACAACTGATATACGCATTTGTACAATTAAGTGCAGTTTTAATCCATATAGATTCAGCCATGACATCGATGCCTGAGATAAACATAGTATGATTGCAAACGGTTGGTTTTCTGTCTAATACTCGTATATAACATAGACAACTTATTAAGAGTTTAAGATAGTACTCATTCGTATAGTTTCATAATCAAAGTAAGATATATATCTTTGAACATAGGCTAGTCTGTTCAGTCGATGGTTCAATATTACCATTACTTGTATTTGTTTTGAATTGATCAGTTTATACATGTATAGATTACGTATAGATGTCCCCTTCTCTCACACCCATCCACACCCACATTCCTACATACTAGTAACGTACATTAAGTAACTGCTGTATGTCAGAACTGATATTGGAGTGTTATATAATCCCACGCTTCAATGTAAATATATCACTTATTCTCTAGCAGCATTGATTGGTTTGCAAACAATGAGACATTATAACTAACTGGCACAAAGAAATCTTTTTCGAAAAATGACATGATAAGATGATAAATCATTTTCATTATTGAAACAAATTGTTGTCCAAGAAATGCCGTCCCATTAAACTCTTTAATGGGACATCATTCTGTTCTCGTGTATTGATTCTCAACCCTTCCGTTCTGTTATCTGATCACTTACAAATTGTGGCACCGTCCAAGTCAAGTAGTCCGGACCACGGCGCGGAGGAATACCTTGCCTCAAACACTGACAGATGCGATGGTGTGATGCGGTCGCCAGGGACTAACTTCTGAAGGAGTATGTAAATTTGCATAATAATCGCTGGATGAGTTGGGTAGCTATAAAGGCGAGGTGCCATATGGCCACAGAAGATCAGTGATAACGGTTCATCTCAATGACCGTGACAGACACCCCAATTCGGGGATAAACACTCAAGGAGTAAATCTGGATACGGTAATACTGCTAGAGTTGAAGCTAAAGAACAAACACCAACATTTTAAATATTCTGTTCAAAATTGATTCACGACTGGTCGTCTCGACTGCGAAGAGTACCGTTATAAAGGTGAGAATTAAAAAAAATATATATTATATAGTATTACAACTTACGATTCACATTGAGCTGTCTCAAATTACATCTGCATCTTGTAGTATTCGATTACTTTAATTATTATATTATTAGTAGCTATGATATTATTCTGCGTTGGATTTTTATTTATTTATTGTGAATTGTTTCATTTTCTATTTACTTTATTATTATTATTATTATTATTATTATTATTATTATTATTATTATTATTATGTTTTTGCTTTGGATTATTTTAAGGCGTTACGCTCTCGCAACAAATTAAAAAGTAAACTTTTGATATTTTCATGAGTACACGGTACCTCCGAAAGTAGCAATGGTAAATTAAGCTGTCAGTCTGTTTTCATTATGTTATCCGAAAATAATAGTTTATGCACAACTATATTTAATAATAAAGTGTGGTACATTATCATGCACACTACATCTCTTTACTCTATAGAGACACAGTGAGTTAATTGCAACTTGTACGATAGAAATTTCGAAATCTTGGCAGCGACGCCGTTTACTTTAGTCTACATGCTATTAATGTCACAGGACAATGTTTAAATAAAACATGGAGTTCTTGGTTCAATCAATCAGAACAATATGATTTAGCATACAATAAATAACGCTATATGTGTCAATGTATTTTTGTCTATCCTTATGTGAAAATTATCTACTAAGTTATAATGCAAACTATCTGAGGCTTGATTTAAAATGTCCCTTGCCAAATATTTTAGCCTATCGACAGTGACGAGTTCAATGCCCATGAATATTCTTTCTTCTATTAAAACTGTAAACTGAAAGCGACATTTCTATTGCATTAGGTGCTCTTGATATGGAAATAAATAGTTCTAATGATATGTCTATTATGTATATTTCATATGGAAATATATGGGATATATTACTATCAAACTTAATTTTAGTTAGTATTTTATAAAGTTGAATTTATTTTCTTTCTTTCTATTAGTATCCATTGCCATGCAAGTGAGGGTTGTATACTTTACATACTAGTATTTAAGTGTATACAATGCATTACGGTATTGACACATGTTCTTCTTTTTTTTTTAAATCACGTTATCCAAAATGTATGCCGTACGGGATATTTATATCATGAATCATTTAATAAATTGCAACTTTAGTTAGCCAAATGTTAGTTTCCCAGTAAGTTGAAGTCACCGGGACGGGAAATTTCAATAATGTAGTTTCATATCGGCCGTACAGTACATAACCGTGTTACTGAAATATTACTGTTGAAAATGACTTGAAAATCAAGTCACTCTAAGTTTTGTATTTAAACATAGGCAACGTGTCCCATTAAAAGTAATACTGCATGCGATACTTGAGAAGTAAAATACACCTATTATCCAGATTTTTTTGTTTTAATGTGTAATCTAATAAAAAAATGTATTTGCAGAACAAATAAGAACCAATACAAATACAATAAAATGGAGAGAGTAACAAGGGGTAGGGGGGTGTCCAAATACTTAGTAGTGGGTCAATCTAAATAGCTGAAGAAACCGTTATACATATTCTCAAAACACGACATATGCGCGGCAATACCCGTCAACTAATTACACCAAATGCGGAAATGGAAGGACTACCGCAGCGCTCAATAGTCGGCACGCGCCTGATTAACAATCCGGTATTGTCTGCGCGTGCGGGTCTTTGATGTTGCCGATCACATCTGTCCGGTTTTTAACGACAGATTTCCCGTGTTGTGATACTTAGCGGTATCATTACATGCATTGACATAAATGAAACGGCATGTTGTCATATTAGTTATCTTAGTTCTATATGTAATTTTATATTATTATATATACTGTATGCTGTAACATTGTATTTTGTTAGTTAACCGAATGGCCCCTTACCTCTGTAGGCTTGGTGCCATTTCCGCTCTACCCGGGAAGCTACTCTAGTCGGGACATCATGTTACTAATCTTCATCCATATCAGTAGTGGTGTCGTTTACACTTATGTGCAGCCTAAGATCCATACACAATACATTATGTAGACCTATGCCTACGGTCAGTATATTCTTTATTATAGGAATATAGAAATATCGCGATGTTGTAGGGTAATATGAACACGTTTAACCCTCTCCATGCTGGAGGAAATCTCAGATGCCCTAAAGAACCGTGCTTATGCCTAATCTAACAGGGAGAGGGTTAATGTAATGCATTACAACTATTAAGATTTTAACTATAACTAATGATATAGTTGTACTTTACTGGAACCTTGATTATGTAAAGTGTAGTTATGTATAATTATGTTATCGATGTACTTAATATATTAGCTACTAGTTTATACATTATATTTAGGCCCTATGTACATGCATTTGAATGCATAAAAATATGTTTAAAGAAAAAAACTCGCAATGAGCCACACTGTGAGATGCATCGCTCTCATGGGTATTGGGACTTCTTACAATGAGCTAAATGGGCAATTGCTGTAAGGGAATAACTACTCGACGAGAATCCCATGGCCCTGGTGGACAATTAATAGAAATTATTAATTAATACAAGTGAACAACGGTGTCACAACTCGCAGACAGCAATACCGCGACAGATGGAGCCAATGCTTGTAAAATAATTTACGCACTTGAAAATAAACAGAGTAAAAAGTGTCTTTAATCATTCATATTTGCCATGTCCACTACGCTGATCAGTCCTGAGTCACAAGAACAAGGAAATGTCACCAAAGTCAGCCTGGCTAAGACACGGGACTTGGAAATCACTCCGTGGCACTAACTAAACAATTTATACGCTATGGTTGATCATTGACAAAACATAGAGTAGGCTACAACACACGAACCCGAGACCTTAGTATTGCTGCTACGTGTGTATGACAGCTAGTTTCCTTTACATACTAAACATGATATAAGTAATATTCCTTCATTGTTCTAGAACGAGCTATTGACAAATGAATTCTTCAAGTATGGTCTTCTACAAGGTTGCATATTTTGTCCGCCTTTCTTTCCAATTAACGTGTACTTTTATAACTACTACATTGACCCATATTATGTCCGTGTGGTGCACTACGTTGATTACATTTTCTTGAATTTTCTTTATAAATAGGCCTATAATGTTGCTTCGCTTATGAAGTATCTGTCTCTGCATAGATCCATAATTATTGTGATATAACTAGCCTACATATTAGGCAGCCGTATCTGCTAAATATTATTTACACTCTATGACAATGGTAAATCGCAAGATATTGTTATTATTTACTATGCATAATTTCAAAATACTTGTAAAAATGCTGTAAAATAAATACTGTTAGAAATTGTATATAATTTCGAAACATGGTAATCATCAAAGGGACACAACTGCTTTCAGAAAAGGCACACATATTTCCATTAATGAATCAGACCCTGTCGCGCAATCCCAAGGGGATTCCCCTCTTGTCACGTGACTGCGCGGTGGGGCCGACTATTTGAGCTTGATTAGGTTTCATGAGCTCGGGTTATCTGAAAGAGTGCCGTTGTTTTACTAGGCTCCATTGTCCCAACCAAAGGTGTGACTCTGAAACTCCTCTTTAAAATCAGGGGAGGTAATTCATGCATATCTAATCTAATTTATCGTGAGTGCCAAATAATTAGAATACTAATTAAATTAACTTGCAGCCCACTATTTTAACTTTGTGGATTTAAGACAGTTTTCTAATGAACAAGAACTTTGCACAGCGTGTGTTCCATTGCAACGTTGCAGGTAGAATGTTCTCAACTGAATATTAGTAAGTCTAAACATCATTCTCAGCCAATACAAACAATTCAAAATAAATATAAATACGAGAGGCTCTTTATGTTTGGGTTCGATGTTGCAAGTGTCATCAATATCTACTCGCTCAATCCCAATTGAATGTAGGCCTACGTAAAAACGTACCATAATAGGGTCGGTAAGTTGAAACGAGATATCCCGATATTCATTCAATATCCGGTGACATAAACCGGTCAAACACCTAAACGGGCTACACATTTGACGATATCTCATTGTGACGTCATTCATAGCAACCGTCGAAAGTCTTCCTGTCACCGGAAATGTCCCCGACGAGACTTACTGGCCGTTAACCCACAACTGCAATAGATCTACGACGTGATCTTACAGTAATTTTGAGCCTTTTTATTTGTTTGGTTGACGGTCACACACTATACACATATGATCTCACCATCAATAATTGTTCTATTATATTCAATATTAAATTATATTAATTCAACACTTATTCTATAATGAATGAGAAAATTGAAACAACATGAAGGCACTGTTTACTATACGTTTTGATTTCCTTATTTTCATTGTTTTCGAAGAAAACAAGTAGTTACATGACGCCTTTATGAGACGAGGATTAGCTATTAATGATATTAATCAACTAAATCAACGTTAGAAAGAAAATCTAGGAGCCGAAATTTGTCAGCAGATGGCGCTCCCTGATTGTTCCATCGTAAGTCACGTGCTATGACATCATTATTGTTATGCTTTATTGTAATATTCCGTTCTACGAGAACGCACACTGCATCGGCGTATTGTACTCGCAAACATGATTCGTGTATTTAATCAATTTTAATAATATATGGACAAAGAATAGTACATGTATCTTGAGTCCCTTGTTCGATTTCCAGAATGCGATCCATTTAATGAATGTATCACAGCTAAACTATTTCGCCTTAAACACATACGATAACATCCAGCATTAACGATAAATAGGTTCTAACGAGTTATCTACAGAAGATTATGTATATTGTATTAGGTTTTACTACACTTTTCTATTAGCATTTTATTCCATATAGCCAATTTGTTATCTTGATCAATTCTTTCTGTTTTAAAGAATAATATGCCGTCCATAAAATATAAGTTTTCGCAACCATATATCTACCCAGAGAAACTAATTAAATGTCTGGCAGTACCAAGCCGAGAACATGAAAGATAAATTAAAGTATGTGTTCCACATATTTAGACACAATATATTATACATCTTTATTATTAAAAACAGATACAATTTGATGAATGTTTTATTAATATGACCATACGCGTATGCGCTCATTGCGTATTTCTGATGGATCTAATTCCTAGAAACTGTCTAGCATCCATTTATTTGCTTCGTTATCACGAGGAAGTGACCATTTACCAGTACATGCTAGCAATGAGATGATAGCGGATGTCATATATGATCTGTATTGACTCAGTCAACAAATCAAATATGATTTTGGCAGCAAGCTATGCACCAACATATTTGGTACCAGGATCGTATAGGGAGAAACATGGCAGTTTCAAAGTGATAAAAAATACAAGGCCTTATATATGTGTAAAAAAACCAAGAAACAACAATAAACAAGAAAGAACAACAATAAAATCAACAACAAAAACCACGACGATAATAAACAATCCCGAATGTGCGTTTCAATACAATGCATTCAATAACACTTTGGTTTATACCAATTCCGTGTGATAAATATAATTTTGAAGACATGGTGGTCAAAACCAATCACATTATATTACCATCGATCTTCTATTTCTCCTGTTTACCTTTCTCTGCGTAATCAGTGAGAAGAAGAGGGTTCGCCTCGATTCCAATTTATCACCTGTGCTTTACGAGTGCTAACAAAGTATCGCAGTGGGTAAGAGCTGAACAAACTCCCCAGCACCGAGTCACTGGCATTTATATGAGTTTGTGAGCAGCGCAAGAGGCTTGAAGTCCCCCTTATTGGTTATAATTGGAAGAGCAACCAAATCGTCTCAATAACATGTTAATACGCGAGTGAATCAGGTGTTCTCGCTAGTCTAGCGTGCCTGCCTATACAAGCATTCAGGATTCTGGATACGATTAAAAAAATCAAAAATCAAGATATCGATATTATCCTGTGATACAGCTATACTAAATATGCCAGGCATATAGCTAAACATACTTGCTAGGTTGTTGTAACTTGAATACTAGTATTATATACATGTATTATTCGCATTAACGTCCAACGAGTTCAATGCCTATACACAAACACAATCCAAGCAGTAATGTTTCTGGATATGTTAAATATAAATGTATGTAAATATAAATTGTTGACAGACGTCCACTCTATATCATAATAGCTAATAATTGCATACAATGCGGTTGTTAAGAACTAATTAGGTAGCCATTCTCTATTATACAATTAAACAGAAATTATTTGCAGTTGTTTGAGGCACGCACACAATCCGATTTCGGTGAAGCATTAATGCACATTTTGTTATAAAGTCCCTTATCTGAAGGGAGGTAATCGTCGTTAGTGTGACAGTTAATCAACTCTTGTATAAACCCCAAATAAAGCAAATGACTAAAAATTTAAATGTTGGTGATTAACTCTCACCAAGGGAGATAATTGATTAAGAAATAGATTGTTACGCCATGTTCCAGAATTGTCGCCAACAACAATAGTCCCACCCGGGTGGAGCCAGTCGAGGGCCAACCCACCCCTGCATGTGCCGCGCTCTCGCCACGTGCGCTATTGTACGTGAGCAGCGAGGCTCGGCGACAACAATCGCTACAAGGAGGTACATCTGTCATAGTTTGGCCGCCAAATGCTCGCGATACTGTTAACGTTGTTGACGGTATCTGAGGTTTGAGGGCTGTCCTTTGATGTCCTCTGGTGGAAAATAGTGATAATGGCTAGATCATTACACTTAAATAGATTTACAATACAAAATATACCATAAATTCAAGTTGAATATCATCTCACATAACATGAGGATGATATTAGAGATATGCATAGAATGTGAAAGCGTAGCTGCAATTAACTATAAATT
>JAUTBV010116677.1:0-13547 GCA_032361325.1 Lepetodrilus fucensis
AATAATAATATAATAATAATAAGAATAATAATAATAATAAACTACTCTAACCATCATTATAAGTTTGTAGCATGACACACTCCCATCTTTACTATCCATCCTGTTCCCCTTGAGAAATCTGTGTAACTAACAAAAAGAAAAATGGTGAGCTAAAACCTAAATTGGGTACCGTCAAAATGTTTGTTTTTGTTTACTCTTCTAATCGTGATTGCGTATGGGTGAAATATTCTCGCCGCAATGAAAAACACAAATTCAATCAATTCGAACCGTGGCCAATGTTTTTATTCACTTTTCAAACTACTTGGCCAGTATTTTTGTTCACTCTTCTAATCTTGGCCAATATGGTTGTTCTCTTCAACAGACTAGGTATTGCCAACACCTCCCTTTGATAAAAACAGGATAGGTTTGAATTCCGGAATCGGATCCAAGTTACACACACACCCTTTCATCGGGCAACAGTGAGGTGATGCACCATTTACGTTGCTGGAGTAGCCAGCCACTGTACCAACACCCTATAGCAATGTTTTGTGGAATTGTTTATAAAGATGGATTTGTACCTCACAACCACCATTCCCCACATTACTCAAACAGATTGGGTGAACCGAAAAAAACTTTGAGAGAAGATTTACGTTGTCCGATACAGGAAGTAGAAAGTTCATGCACCGCAATTACTTGTACGCATTTACCTTTACCATGTTTACATGAAAATGGTTTTAAATGTATACATAACGAACAATATCTCAAAACATCAATCATTGTCCATTCACTATTCTAGAAACGTTCTATGTTGTAAAACAATCATAAAGATTTGTATAGCAGGGCTAAGAAAATGGCACACACTTACTTAGGCTAAGAAGATTGTAAGAATGTTTCAAAAATAGGCCCACCTGGATCGTTAAATAGTTTTCTCAAAGTTCTTTGTTGAAATATTAATCATTCTCTTATTAATTCACCCTCTCCATGCATGAGGCAACTGGAGATGCCCTAAATAGCAGTGCTTGTGCCTAATCCAGCAGGGAGAGAGTTAACCTAACATAGTACCCATGATTATGTTAATACTGTCGGGATTCAAACACAAATGATTTGAGCTTAAGGCAGGAACCCTCTCTATTCACCTAAAGAAATGTCAAAGAATGCCTAAAGACACACTTTTTAATTTTCTTCACTACAATTCAAGATATCTTAAAATATTTATTTTCATAACATAACCTATCACAACATGATTACACATACCTGTCGAAAAACGGTCAAATTCGCTCATAAGAAAACATGTTTATTTCTCACATATTCAACAAGAAACTGAGCCGCATTGTTGCCCTGCTGCCGACATTACGAGATCAAATATCTTGTATTAATTTCCTGGGATAAACATTACTTCAAATGGGGACACTGGGTCGACAGTTTCACGTTTATGGGTTAGCTAAAGAGAAGCAGTTGTCACAATAGTAGGATATGTGTACAGGCATGGGCGACACACGATAAACCTTAACCCTTGACCCCGGAGAATACATTTCAAAGTAGACCACCTGCAAGAAAGGTATCAGACACATTCACGCCATATTTTGTTGATGTATTGCTATGTGTCGTAAAAATGTTAGAGTGGATATTATGATTTGGCATACTTCGCTGATGTACTGCTATATATAGGACTCAAGATGTAGAATGTAGACAATGACACTTGTTTTGTCTGGTAACAGGGACGGAAATAAACACAAGTCAAGAGATGTTTTCTTCTAATGTTAAAGGTACCCTGAGTGCATTTATAATTTTATGTTTTATAAACTTTTGTTGCTTGAATAAAAGAAATTGTATCTTTATTCTACACTATCCACTGTGGCACAAGAAAAAATACATAATAACATTACATAAAATTTCAAAATAACATAACATATAATGGTATTTTTCCATTCCTACAGTAACACCATATGATAAAGATTATCCATAAAATAATATTTTGCTAACACCAAGAATATGAGGAATGTCAATTCTTCTAAAATTATATGTCTGTTCCGTTAAAATTGGCATTTAGAGCCGATTTCAAATACATTTATAATTTCACTCATATAATGGTATGGCACTTGGCTTATATGTTCATGGCATTGTAGAAACATGCACACACACAAATAAAACAGCTTTTCCTTACCAATGCACCTCATGCATAGCCGCATTCTTTATTTTCTAGGTATACTCAAATTTATCATTGTTATCAAGTGCAAAAAAAATTATGCATAACTTGTCTGCAAATACCCTATATCAGATCTAGATTAGCCTCTGTAATCCTTGACAAAGCCTTCTGTCAATATGTACAAAACGCTGCAAAAGAAATTAATGGAGAAATAGTTGATATAAACCAATTTGAGGTGAGAAGTTATAGGCCAACATGACAAGAGACATCCATTGGGATTCTCAGGGCTCAATTTAGCAACTAATTTTGTATTTGGCAACCAAAATTTCACTTATTTTAAGTGTTTTTGACTACGCAGGAGCCAAATGGCTCCTTAGAACAAATTGTAACTTTGAGACCTGAATCTATCACAAATCCCTGTGTGGATGCACTTGTTAATACTGATACTAAATAATTACATAATAATGTTATTGTCATGTAAACAAAACTATATAAATAAAGCCAATGGCAATGCACAACCTTCAGGTTTATATCTTACCGACAAAATATTGAGTAATAAGATAAGTTTTTGTTGAAAATGTTATGCTAACCAAAGGTCGTCATACATACGACATACGACACATACGACTTCATCAACACATTCCATAAAATAACAAAATTCTGTTAATAAAACCAAAGCCGCGTGATTAATCTCGCCGACTTCGATCACCTGCCAAAGATAACAAAGAAATACTGGACATCCCTTGAGAAAAAGCACACCTGTTGAAGAGAGAAAGGGTAACGTAACGTAAAGTAACGTAACCTACCTGGTTAACGAGCTGTAAGTCCCTCCCTCCCTTTGCAGGTAACACCAGACGAAAAACGAAAACTACCTCGATCCACGATCCACACAAGTGTCCACAGACGAAGAACAACAATCCACTAGAAGGAGCCACTTGAAATCTCGTAAAATAAATCTGGGGACTGTTTATCACTCCTTTATTACCATATGATTAACCCCTCTTCTACCATGGGTCTCAGCCATTGCATACTATTAACCCTCTTCGACCTGCCGCCACCTCGGTGGGTGGTACAAACTTAACGTGTTTACTCAGAAACGTACCTCAACACCTACGGTAAGGACGTTACAAGAGAGAGAGTTGCCTACATGATAACAACATACCAATAACTGAAACCATGCCATGCTGAAACATTTCTACTTTATGTACTACCTCGCTAAAACGTACCTCCGTTAACTTTTTCATCTTTTATCTGATCACAAACAGGTGCTGTCAGTCGTTTTTAACAAACATGAATATTTCTTCCACATGTTAAAATATGTAAGAAAGTCGGCATATTATACATATGATCTAAATGACATACATGTCTAATAATGAGGAGGTTTCCCATATCAAAGTTTTCATCTTTGGGACAAAACGGGGAAAGAAATAACAACAACGATTACCACTTTTGTGCAAGCAGAAAAGAATGTTGTTCATCATTTTTCCAACGGTTAAGTGGAAACACAGAGATAATGTATGTATATTTATGTATACAGCCAGAGTTGAAAAGCGTAACAGTAAGACTGATGAATTTACGGGTCTGAGACGCGCATCCAACTTGTTGATTGTCTTCTACGCTACCTCTTCACTATACAGCTACCTGAGCCCCAAACCCAAATTTATATTTAAACAATTCCTCATAAAAATATGTATCAACAAAACAGTGTTTAAGGCCAAACCAAATTGACATCATTTTCTCTAATGAGGACATGACCATAAAAAGAAATATAAAAAAATTAAAATAATAAATAAAAAAAGCACCATACACGAAGCCATACACTAGAAATGCAACAGTTTGAGAGTTCGAATCCTGGCAATCGAATTTGTCTTCACAGACTTTGAATATTTTGAAATGATTTTTGAAAAAATCATCAAACATTCATGTGTTATTACATTTGACCCCGTTAATAACACACTGACAATTTTTAATAAGGCATGGACAAGTGTTAATAACGCATGGACAAATGTTAGTAACACACGGAAAATGTAATAACGCACTCCTGATAACATGCTCAAAGCACATATGACAGTGTGTTACAAGAAAACAACAGACGTGTTATAGTTGGAGTGCTCACCCTGGAAGGATATATATAATATGAACATTTCGAGAATAGCGCTTCAGCTGTATTAGGGATTCACAACAATCAGTTTTAAAATAGTGTTATATGGGGGCAATTCCCGAAAACAGTGCTATAATGAAATGGCAACCTGCATAATTGACATGCATGCATTCCATACATTGTCTCACTCCGTGAAGAGAATACCATAAGCTGTACATTTATATATAGAGCTGCAATGTTGATACTCTGCAGCCATCCCGTGCAAGGTGTAGCACTTTATCCCCCTATAGGAACTTTACACCAATTCCCATTTCGCAAGAACTTTGCCCAAATCGCTCAAAGATTTGGTGATGTTTTCATTAATTAATGAGATCAAATTAACACTTATAAGTTATTTTCATGCATATATTTTAGACGAGAACGTATTAACAAGTGCATACACAGACAGAAAAAAGTCAAGATTCATTTTAGTAATCATTTAGCGATCAAACTACTACCCAAGTTATTTTCATGCATGTATTTTAAGACGAGAAAGTACAAGTGCACACACAGACAGAAAGAAAAAAAAATCAAGATTCGTTTTAGTAATCATGAGTTGCTTTAAACTTTCTGGTTTAACCAGAGATGCTCTAAATAGCAGTGCCTGTGCCTAATCCAGCAGGTAGTGGGTTAATGAGAAGCAAAAGAAAGAATATACCCCCATAACCCAATAGTAATATGTAGTGATTGTTGTTTTTCACAGTATTAGAGAATCATCCAACAACAGTAATGTATTGCCATCAGAGAAAAGCCTGCAAAAGTGTGTCACATTAAGGGTATACGAGCCAAGGCTGATTCACATGAACCAAGGGAGGTAACTGCACACACCCCTTCCTGTCAACGTGAAAAACACACCTGGCTTTCCATAGCACTAACTTGAGTCACGACACTGAGATTTGTAGGGCAATGTTCTTAAAACAATCATTTATTGAGGACACAATGAGGTCAGTATGTAAATCATTCCAACCTGCCTCCACCTCATATTGCAAAAACATAAATATACAGTAAGATAGTTCTGGTATCTACCGTTTAACTTATTTCCTTATTTCCTATATATTGATCTGTAAATATGATGATCAAACCCACCTACAAAACAGTCTGGACGAAGCAAAAAGACACATTAATTCATTTATTTTTAATATTCATGCTTATCTCCTTGCTTATGCCCCCAAACAAATATCATTTTCATATAATTACAGTATTATTTTGTATCTTTTTTCCAGCAAATATTTATAAAGCTAGCCACAGTCTGTTGACACCTGCCTGGCCTCATGTGTTTTATCCAGCAGATTCGACAGTCATGTTGATAAACACAGCACATTAATAAAGAAGGGCTGAGACTATCACCCTGTCTGACCCCCTGCTGATGTAATGCTAGATTTAATCTCACAGTAGGGACCAGACCCTGGAGGAGACACTTCCTGTGTGCACACTGATTTAGTATTTCTCTAATGTTGTCATCAAATTTCAACAAGATCAGAACCAGATGAAACCCAGACTACATCTTATGGTACATACTGCCTAATAGACATTGCTCTTGGGTACAACGGAAATAATAATTATAGAAATTATTCACTTGAAAATTATAGAAATTAAATTAGTTGATAAGGAATAAATTTAAATAGAAACATTATTTGATGTAAATTATTTCCATGTATACACACTTTCTCATATTTAATTTTTATAATGGACATAATAAACATAGAAATTAATCACTTGAAAATTACGGAAATAAAGTTTATTCATCAGGAATCAATTTAAATAGAAACATTATTTGGTGTATCAGTAATTGATTTCCATGTATACACACTTTCTCATATTTCATTTTTAGAAATGGCACCAAAACTAACAGTAACTGAATATTCTAATGCATGACCAACAAGGAATCTGAGACATGAGTAAACTGTCATAAACCAACTAAATAGTCTCCTCCAGGGCTATAAATACTGAAATAAGCAGCTGTAACAAGTTAACATATGGCCAGCAAGTTATAAACAAGGGCTATTTATTGTAATGAAGAGTGTGGTGCCAATACGGCCAGTCGATCACATTCAAGGTTGCCGTTCTCATCAAAAGGTAATTGTATACCTGTAAATACATTCACAATGTACTCTTGTCAATGTCCCATTTCTGATTGATTGACCTTTGAACTAAACCTCCAGTCTAAAATACAACCAAATATTAACCTTGTCAATGCTGCAAGCTGCCAGAGTTGCCTTATAAAATTATACATTGTTAAACCCTCACCATGCTGAAGGCATCTGGAGATGCCCTAAAGAACAATTTCTGTGTCTAATCCAGCAGGGAGAGGGTTAAACCCTGTTTCTACAGAACCAATCGTCTACAGGGCATCGGAGATTGTCACTAGCAGGTAGAGGGTTAACAGGGCAAGAACACTTCCTCTGTGACATAGACTAGATGACCGTAAACTGTTTTAATAATTTGTAACATAAAACGTGCAATAGGTTGAAAAAACAATTTGTTTCTGCAGTTTATTTAATCATATATAAACCATAAAGATGCAAATCGTGTTGAAAAACCAGAATGATTCTGCAGTTTAAGAACAATTGCTGGCTGTCAAAAAGCAGTGGAAACATGTCTGTCATCACGTGGATATCACAACTGATTCCGATAAGTGGAATTGCGAATCTTTAAGTTCCCAGTGTGCACTTCCTGTTGCCTTGGCATGAGGTGAAGACTTCCCAGGATACAAGGTGAAGACGCCTCCTATGAGGTGAAGTCGCTTCCTACGATATCAAACAGTCTCCGCTGGGAAGCATCACAGATCTACAAGCCCAGCGATGAAGGAGTCGACAGGATAAAGATATCTGATGAAAAACTGATACACGTGTCATTTGGACTGGATACAAGTTACGAGGCAACAGTTGCCATGGTTAGTGATAGCACCAATTAACCTAGTGCACGGATAAATTATTTAATTTAAAAAATAAATAATATTTTTTTCATAAAAATCAGGAATTGATGCAAATTGTGCAATTAGTAAATTCAACATATCAGCAAAAATAAATAAATCGGGAATGGAAAACTTGTATCCAATAACGCCAGATTTTTCCTCATAGTGTGCTACCAGCTAACATAAGTCCATCTTTAATGCACATAATCTCCACATCTAAGTTACTAGCCCTAAACATGCTAAAAGCACTAAACCTAATTTCAGCCTAAACCATGTAAACATTGAAAATGGGCTGTAATTGTTGGAATGAAATTAAATAAAATGTTTAAAGTCTGAAATCATAAAACAATGATATTTTATTCAAAACAATACTAATGATAATCCAAAATCAATTATCCAGACTTTCTGCAATTAACTTTTAATCTGTTTCCACTAAAAACATATATATATTAAATAAACTACATATGGATAACAGATAATAATAAATATTTGTATTGCGCAATGGAAACATATCCTGTAAGATAAGGTCAAAGTACAAGCTCGCTATTCTCAAATTTACATAAATATGAAGATGGTACAAGTCATTGAAGACTAAAGAGTTCAATTCTAGACTTGAAAAATATACCATTCAGAACCATTCAGAACCATTCCGCACATCTCAAAGCCACTCATGTCAAGATTAATTTCCAACGTTCTTGAAATAGATACTTCAAGTATGTTTAATCATCTCACAACCTTGAACTACTATCAGAAATCTTTTTATCAGAATACTCCAATGCAACAACAAAAAAAAGGAAAAGGAAAAAAAATAATCCAGATAAAGAGAAATACCAATAGATAGATTCTGCGTCGAGATCTACAGATTACGATAAAGATCAAAACCGAGATTCTCGAGAAGACGAAAATAGTCAGATTTCCGCTTACCAGTCTCCTTCTAATCCCAAACCATTGACATCATGTGTACGGAAGAAAGTTTATCCCTACACTGATCCATGTCCAAATTGCTGTACAAACAGACATATCAAAATCCTCTGGCTTTTCCCCTGTACCCTGTAGAAATATCACAAGGAAAGGGGTATGTATGAAGGTGTCAGGTTTGCGAGACAATTAGCAGCTGAATACTCGGACATTCGTCGTTCAATATCGGCGACAATGCTTCTTAAAACAGAAATGAATAAACTTCAGAATCCGAGACTTGAGAAGGATATCCTTGACTAGAAAATAACAACATTTGCGATCATTTTCTCGTTCAGGGGAATACGAGCCTGGCCTAGAAAGAGGAACAATATTTCACGAGACCACTTCAACAGTCGGAATCCTTCTAAAGGAAATTTAATACAAGCTGCATAGAAAGTGTGAGAAAAGGGCTCTATCATTGCTATTTTATGATATTCCTTTTAGAAAGTAGAAAGATAAAAATTCATGTATGAAAACATAAAGATATTCATAGTAGTTCCGTACATATAGCTTTTCAATAGCATAAATGTACCTTCAACTTTAACCTTCTAGCAACTGGTGACAATGCAGAAATGTATTTTTTCTTCTTTCTCTATATTATAAATACTGATTTAAAAGATTAAATATTTTTGGACTATAAAGAACATACGACAACTGACATTCTAACATAACTTTCACAAAAGTAATACTTCCAAGAACAACGCGATTTGTTATCTCCACGAAACTGCCCGAGTATACATGTATTTATTACCGGTATACTCTTTTACCAGATTCATTCGGCATGACCCGAGGTACATTCAGAATGAATGCGTTTGATTATAGTCATCACGATCATGGATATCGAACACAATTGCCATAAACTTTTTGTTGCAGTCGGCACTGCCATTGTAGTTGCCCTGCCCCGACTGATGTCGTCTCGTGTTAAAGGGACACTGCCCCGACATTCTTACCATCCCCGAATTGAACAGGCCCACTGGACCTTTAAATACCCACTCGTAAAGCACAATGCCGTTCCGACCCCGACTATAATAACGATAATCATTTTATGTTTTATGTAGACTCTGTACGTACAGCCAAAACCTGATAGAAACCGACCGTGATTGAAACTGACCGGGACTCAAGTTGGCTACATTATGACCGGCACTTTCTGATGGTCATTATGAGAGGAAGTCTCAAGGCATGCATGAAAGGGGAGGTTCTTGGAATGTCTGGACCCGGGTCAGTGAAAGGAATTCATACATACCCCAAGATCTTTACGCCGATGCGATTATTTATGCGATGACTACAATGACAAGTTTGAGAAGTGAGCCCCTCCGAGTGGGATATGGTTATTATCACACGGACAACAGGACAACATGCGTATACAGTCAGCTGACCAGTGTCTTGATGTCCAGCCAGTCACGACCAATATACTGGCCACTACACTATCTCTGTACTTTACTTGTCCGATATTAAATACATCAATTTTTGTAAAACTTGACTGAGATTAAATATATCAATTTGTGTTATCTTGAAAATATTATTGGGGAAAAGTCAACAAAAACGTGGACTAAATTTCAAAATCATGATCATCTGAAATAACACAAAATGATGGACTTACTGAGATGATAAACTTAGATTTTATTAACGTCTCACCTTGTATATACACTGTACATCATTAAAAATTACATCCTATGCACACCAATAATCTAGTATACACAAGCCATTCTTAAGAATTACGAGAGACGATGTAAATTACCTAAAAAATAAACATTGAAGGAAACTGTACACATATGCAACACTTACGTTGCATTTCATCACATTTGAAACACTAATGCATAAAACTGTTAAACTAATTTTGACATTTAAACTTTCAGATAAAGAAAAGAACAAATTTGTGTCTACCTTGATATGGACATGCCTTCATATGAATTATATATTTAACATGAAAAATACCTCAAAATCCAAGTCAATTCAAGTCATAAATTCCTCCCAACATTTCTCCTATAAACAGTTAAAATTGTAAGATAAAATCCTCATACAAAACTATTACTCAAAAGTCTAGTAAAAATTAAAATTCCTCCAAACATTTCCCCTGAAAAACAATGCTAAAATCGTAAAATAAAATCCTCACTTGAAACAGCCTTGCTATTATCCAACAAATAAGGTCTCGGTCATTCAAACTTTGACCGTATCTTCCAAGCTTAAAATCCTCCAGCTCAACACATTAAAGCACAGTATATAGTACTCCAAACTGACCACTGTCCACTACTGTCTGGACATACAGCTGACCCCCTCTCAGTACTCGTGTCTGTAAAGCCACCGATGTCCGGCTGTCCAGCGGTGGGTCAAGGCAGCGGTGGGTCAAGGCAGCGTATCAGTCAGACAGCGTGGTCAGTGGGACCTGGACCGAGATCTAGAGGGAGGGGGGAAAACTCACGAACTTATCTTGTGCTGTAAGGTCAGCCTTCAACACACAAACACTACAGCGTAGAGATATGGAGATTTTGTGCAAAGAGTGTCGCACACACAATGATTTGTTGAGTTTGCCTCCGATTTGCTTCTGATTTGTTGGGTTTGCCTGATTTGTTAGGTTTACCTCTGTGATTGGTTAGGTTTGCCTCGTTATATTTGGGGAGGTGGAGGTGTGTGTGAAATTAAGCTGGACTATTGTTTCTCCTTACGGAATTACAAAATATGGATTGGTTTACTAATTTGTTCTGGTCTACTGTTACTTTTCATCGTTTACAATGCGGAGATAAACAGAGATAATTCATAGGAGACTCAAGTGTTCATTAGTATTACATTTCACGGTGAAATAATCGGCTGTAATTTTAATGTCACTGTTGAATAGAATAAACAGATAAACTTGCATTTATCACAGGTTACTGAAATCAACACCAAAATTAATTTATATTGAATTAGATAAAATAATACCTATATTAATAATTAACATATTAATTGAAATAACAACAGGCATCTTTTACAGTTGCTTTGTGTTATTCTAGTAGGCATTAACAATTAAACTATGAAGCAAAATATTAAGAAAATACGTTTTAATAGCCTTTTTGACATAAATATATACTTTTTTATTAAAACAACAAAGAATGTCCAAATATCTAGTCTCATTGGACTTCAAGCATTTCCTGCACACATTGGAAGAAGAATGGCACCAGATTTCTCAAGCCGGTAGCTTTGAAAAATTTAATAGACAGCTTACCAACAAAATATCTTCTGGCCCTTAACTTATTTTGCTGGGTATATTTATTTCCAATATTTACAGTGTTTGAGTTGTATTTGTAGACAAATTGTAAAATTTATTTGAGCAAACACTAATATTTGCTCGAGATGAGATAGAAGCTCTTCAGTCAGGGAGGAGTGTATTTGTACAAGTTTGTAAACGTTTACTTCAGTGACATTTGTACAATTTTGTAGAAACTTTTCAAATCATGTCATGGGAAAAAAAGATAATTTGGAGAATGCCTTAATTTTCCGATAATATCAGCACTAAACTGACAATACATAAAAATTATTGTTGTGCAACTATTCAGTATTGTAACTGTTCGAAATAGAGCCAATCTGCACGCCCGCGACGGGTTATTTTCAGCGAGGACTGGTAACATTTTATCCTTGCATGCCCGCATGTCGTGTTACTTTTTGTTCATACATGTACATCATCCATCACTGGCCAACATGTATGAGGACGGGTAACTTCTCAAACTTACCAGTCCTCATGTCTGGCAGTGAAATTGCTGAAGTTTTATACTCTGCGGTGAATTACGGTATAATATCAGGAGATAGCTATATTGTCCATTGTGAATTTGCAATATACTGGTGCGTATAGCTGATGGTGTACCATGTGGATTTGAAGTGACCGAGGTCACAAATTAAGAGCCCGAGACTGTAAAGCCTAATTCTGTGCAATCACTGACAAATTGTATTATATACATGTTATAATCTATCACTCAGCGATTTATGATAGAACAAAAATATTTGGGTAAAATGCCAGGGGGGGGGCAGCTGCCCACCCTGCCCCCTGGTTAGCTACGGCCCTGGCCATGCTTGTTATCATAACAGGAAATGGTTTTTGTCCAGACTACTTGTACGTCCCTTTCAGGAAACACAGTCGTCACGTATGGGTGAAAGATTCCTGCTGTGATGTAAAACAATAATTCACACACATATGCACACACACACGCACCTGTATTATGGATTTCTGTTGATGCAGTGACATGGTTTATCATCCCAAAATATGCAAACCTTTTCTCTCCACAAACAACAGAAATCAGCGGCCTCCCAACCATGCAGATCGCCATCATCGCAACCGTAGTCATCACAGTTTTCATCACTTTCGTCATTCTCGTCATCGTCGTGATGATCGTCAGAAAGCGGAGACAGAACGCCAGGCTTCGATCGGAACACATCTCCCATCCCTACCGCACCACCGAGTCGGCGTCTCCATTCCTCGGCAACGGAACCGATGGCGACGGAACCGGACCCCTGAGCATGCCACCTCCGAGCTACCAGGAGGTGCAGAACACTCCCGTCCTGGAGCGCCGTCCGGAAGTTTCCGATCATCTGGAAGTTTCCGATCCTCCGTTGATTCCGCCTCCGAGTTACAGCGATGCTGTTTCCAAAGGAATGATCCTCGACTCGGACGAAACAGGATTTTGAAAAAAAATGTCACTTAGGGCTTCAGTTTAAAGGTCGTTACACCAGAGGTGAGCAAAATATCACTGCAACAATCTGCAGTGACAACAGATTCCATAAATAAATTCTGATGCACATTTTGCTTTTGGTGTGCATGCATATAGATACATGATAAAGTCAGAACGGAGTTTGTCGCCATAAATTTCACTCTGGTGTGCAAGGATCTTGAGATTGTAGAGATAGAAATTAACACTAGCTTGCTCCATTTCTGCCAATGCTAAAATTATCCTAAGGGCTAATACAGTAGGAATCCATGTTTTTTAAAAACATTTGTTATTTGTATCACTATTCCGGCTAGTAAGTTTTAAAGGTAAGTTTCTATTGCTGTTTAACATTCTGAGTCGCATGTAGCAAGGCACCAATAGTGCTAAATGTTCAAAAGTAGGTTTCCCACAGTGCAATTTAGCTTGTCCCTGTACATATGTCATATGTTAGTTTAGAGCCGTGTTACTCATTCACTTGGGTATCATTATCTCCCATAGGGAAGGGTACAATTCCGAGCTTCGCTTACTACATTATAGCCCTTCCCATCATTCCCCACCTAAATATGGCAGGCAAATTTACACCCTGGCGGCAGAGTGAGTTGTCTCCTCTTGTATAAACGTTGTCAAAACGTCCAAAATGGCGAAAAGTACGCTGTAGAAATTTGTGAGCGATATCTAAACTAAGTTTGGGATTGAATGTCAAACAGATAGGCCCTAATCAGATAAAAGCCTGTGTAG
>JAUTBV010116688.1:0-13546 GCA_032361325.1 Lepetodrilus fucensis
CTTGGAAATTATACTAATACGGTACCAATGCAAATCTGAACGGATCGTTGCTTGCAATGTTGGACGAACGAACACATCGGACATGGTACTAACTCGATACAATGCGAATCTGAATGGGTCGGTGTTTGCAATGTTAGATGAACGAACACATTGGAAATTGTACAAATACGGTACACTGTAAATACGGTACAATACGGTACAATGGGAATCTGGACGGATCGTTGTTTGCAGTGTTGGACGAACGAAAAAATACGTCAAAATTCCATATGCTAATCAATGCATTTTTTTAAACAGATTTAATGGCAACCCGGTGTGTGTGAACTGGCCAGGTTTTCAATACCCCATGCACAGTAAATTCAGACTATACACGCACATAGCTATTTAAATCAGCCATAATGTTCATTGCATAACACGAACACAACATATACTAGAGTTGTCGTTTTCTATGATTAAATGCCACAGTGTGGGATAATAAAGGGTGCACCTTCATTCACGACGCATGCATGCACAATGGTAGGATTGAGCAACGAAGAATCAGGAATCGGACCTTTGGTCGCATGATCATTAAAAGACAATAAAGAACCATCGTTCTTGCACAATAAAATTATCAAGCTAAAGTTACATGTACAGTCGTCATTGCAAAATAATTATAATTGCAATACCATTGGTTACATAAAATTGCACTTTGATGGAGTTGGATGGCGATATCATTGTATTACAGTTAACTGATTCCTTTTTTACCGGGAAGAGATCGATTTGTCAAATAACCGTAGGTTTGCGAGAAATATATTGTGCAAGAGAATACAATCATAAAATCGAATAGGAGATTACCCAAGGCTTGCTCACATAGCAATACGTATATATAGGTCGCGTATTTATTGTATTCATCAATATATGAGTTATAAGGTTATGAGAAATAATAAGGCCTCACTAGATGCAGTTAAATATACATATGCTCGGTGTACGCTGACTTTGGAATAATAGATGCATGCCACATGAAAATGATTGCTGATGATTAAAGGCATACAATCACATATGTTTATGGGTGTTTGTGACTAGTTATTATCTATAACTGCAAAGTACATTCATTTGGCATACCTAAAATCATGTTTGTACTTCTAAAATACTTTACAAACTTTCACTGCCACCGCATGTTTTTGCTTAATTATATTCATGCAAGAGGATATAACTCTAACTTTTGCTCGCACATTCCTTCATGTATTAGTAGATGCATCAACTACAAGATAATTAGCGCTCCGTTTACTTTATTCATATACAATATGATTTGTTTTCTTCTATAACTATCGAGTTCTGGGAGATAGGTACATCAGTTAATAACAACTTGTTGGTCAAAAAATCATGCATACTTCGAAATTCAGATCGAAATTTGTTTGTTCAGTATACAGGTCTATCAACGCTGATAGTATACATTTAAAGACACTGAAATTATAACCACTAAATATGCATTTAACTATCTTAATATGAATATGCATAGTATGGGCGAGTGGGAAATCATTTGATTTCGGAATCAATGATTGCAAGTTTTGACCCATCGAGGAACCCTGATCACGTGATCATGGAAGCTACGTGTCCTGATAGGATCTTAATAGGATGCGATATGTGTGCATAGACCAAGGTCAGTACAGACAGTACCCAGTACCAGCCGACACAGGTCTTAGTGTAGTACAGTGCGCTACGGGTGTTGAAGGTTTCCTACCGTAAATACAAATCATCGTAATATGAGGCTAACCCCAATTAACATTCATATCCAACCCAAACATATTGTATTCATCAGAAAAGGATTGGAAAAACGTTATCCAACGTATTCAATACGCTCTTGAATATTTGCTGTTTGTCTTTCAAAAAACATCCTGAACCAGTGTCAACATAGTTTTATTCGTTCCGTGCATTTAGCGTTTGTCTTTCAAAAGTTTGTCTTTCAAAAAAGACAATGCACCAAAAATAGCAATTAATGGTTGCATGATAGTTTGCCCCTTCAGCATTAATTTATATATCATGTTCTAAAAATACTCTCGGGAATTGGCACTTATACGAAGCATGTACTGTGTATAAAATAAATACCCCACAATCAATAGGGAACATCATCGTAATTAACAATGCAAATAGCATCTCGTGCCGTTTTCGCAAAATGTGTTTGTGCTTACATCTTCGTAATAGAAATCGTAAATGAACATGTGATATAAATATATGTCAACAATGGATAGTAGGTTTCGACTATTAATTGTACATAATAGCTCCACTACCTCATAATTAATTACACAAATAGCTGTGTTTTTTTGTATGGTCAGCGTTAAATACAGTTACTATCGATAAACACGTATTTTCGAGTGCCTTTGGAAAATGTGTACAATTTCACGAAACCAAATGATATCAGTAACGATTCAATTGTACCAAATGTCTATATAGTATTGTATCCAGTTACGAGTCAGTGGTATCATAGTTCTATGTTGTATGCCAGTTTGAATAACCATTCAGTTGTAAACGCGATATAAACATTAGTAGTTAAGATAGCATCACTTCAACTAATACAGAAGTAGTAAGAGGGTGTTATGCGCGACTGCGCGTTCGTGTGTGTGTGTGTGTGTGTGTATGTGTGTGTGTGTGTGTGTGTGTGTGTGTGTGCGTGTGCGCGCGATTCTGTCTGCCTGTGTGTGTGGTTGTGTATGCATGTGTAGATCAATTATTATATGATAGCATAATTTATAGAATATAATATCACAGTCTAGGCGTACTCTTTCATATTTGTTGCACGAACTTTTGATATTGGAATAGTAGGTTTGTTATGGAAAACCGTCGTCGCGAATTCCCCAACGCTCCCCTTCAGTAATTGCTGTGGTGCTTTTGACGTATCATCAGTTGACCCACGTGAATGGCCCTTGGTGATGGAAACGTATCAAACTTTACACCAGTAATGAAACTTCGTCTGCTAGCCGCCGCTTTATGACATTTCAACCTTGGTATTTTACTTAGGTTACGTGAATGAGAATATCAGATACCCCCGTTAGACGAAGCGAGATATGTATGGCGCCTTTGGCAATATGAGACAACCATATGAATCATTCACGCTGATAATTGCTGAGTCCATTTGCAAAATGCGTTGACAATGATGAATTCTTTCCCGGGGATGATGGTTGGTTTCAATTTGAAACATGCTTTTGCTTTAAAAGATGGTAACACACACCACAAAAACAACCTGAACCAGTGTCACAATATTTTTACTCGTTCAGTGATGATGCCATAAAATTGCATTTAGCGTGTCCATACCAGCGTATTGATTACATAGCTTTTATGAATGTATTGCTTAACGTTGAGTTTTATGATGTTGTTCACAGTATTTCGGCAAGTATTTGTTTAGGGGGCATTCTACGGTTTATCATTATGAACGGTGGCTGTATAGTTCCTTCAAAAAGTAAGTTTTGCAGGTGTTTCATTGGCTTGCCCTAGTCTCTTTGTATTTTATGCAATATGAATGGAGTTTTGTTCTAATTAAAGTGATTTCCATGCAGTTTTATTGCATTCTAAATTTATATCACTACTCTCTCTACTTGGAAAATGTGCCTGTCTTTGAGTTCATTTTGCCAATTCCTGACATGAAGTACATGCCCTTTTTATCTGTGTATATGAATCATGGAGCCATTCTGTACAAGGGGATATGAGCCTATTACAAATTGATACATACGTTTTCCATCAGCAGTAACCTATCAGCAGTTACCAAAAGTAACCTATTTTATATGATAAATGATAAAGGAAAAAAAACGTGGTATTCCACCTTAATAAATGTTTAGTTTTATGTTGGTTGCTAACAGTGCATGAGAATGTAGCATGAGACGGAGTGGTTTTTGATCTCTTTCTCTTAAATCACTCTAAATTGAAATGTTAGGGTAATTATATGAACCTGTAGCTCATGCACTTTAGCGAAATTATATGCACATTCCGGACAAAAGTACCAAGTATTTTACCAGATACTTTTCATATCCTTAGCTTTCCACTTTTGATAGGAACCAATTCCTCCAGAAACACTATGGCGGCCATCTTGGATTTGCGTGATGGTAATTATACCCACGTAATCCGATACAGAAGCACTCTACACTAATCACAGAGTGGGTACAGTCTTCCCATGTGAATTTGGTATGAATACAGAAGGGATTCGAACTCATATATTCGGAGTTACGCTAACGACTGCCACCTGGATGTAATTTCCAGTAATGTTTGTCCTCAATTGTCTGTTTAGGGGATGGGGAAACATGTAAAGCATGTATCGCTTATGATTGCAGTATCACTGAGATCACGGTATGGTATTAACGAACAAAGGACTCTATATACTGGAAACAGCACAGTATATATCTGACCGAGCACTACCCAGGCTTTTCAGAAGTGTTAGGATCTATAGTGCCATCAATCTACATTATTGTATCACCCCTATTGGCTTGGTAGCAACATATTTAAGTAAAATGGCTACCCATGGCTGAACACTTTACACTGCTAATCCAGATACGACAGACTTTGCAACGGATGCATTTGAAGTTTCACTAATACCGGTAATCTGATTTAGATTTGCATATTGCCAGGGAACATGTAGTTATGCATGTTGTGGATAACATATCATAATGATACTTTGAAGGTTCAATTACTTAACATGAGCGAAAAGTTTCGTAAAGATAAACATGTTTTCAGTAGTTGGGGCCGCCGTGTACTATACAGTTGAATATGACTTGATGACAATTTGAAAACATCAATTCATGGTAGGTTCCTGTTTTTATTTTCAATGAATGTACATGAACATTAAGTACTCTTTAGAATTTCTTACAGGGTGAATAACCTTAACCGAACTCTCGCCCACAGATTAAAAACATCACCCAAATCTTCAATATATATGAAAGTACTCTTCTTTTCAATCGCCTACAGAGTGAATAACCTTAACCGAACTCTCGCCCACATATTTAGGTATGTCGTAACCACAGATTAAAAGCATCACTTCAATAAACATACTCTTCTTTCAAATTGCGTACAAGAAGTGAAAAACCCTAACCATAACTCTCGCCGATATATTTAGGTATGTCGTAACCACAGATTAAAAACATCATCCAAATCTTAAATATATATATATAGATATATATATATATATATGAAAGTACTCTTCTTCCCAATTGCTTACAGAAAATGAAAAACCTTAACCATAACTCTCGCCTATATATCTAGGTATGTCGTAAACACAGGTTGCAAAAGAAAATCACTACAAATTTCAAGTTCCGTTTTGGCGTCAATATACACGGGAATACACGTACTCTTCTGTTCAATTGCTTACAAAACCTGAATAGCCTTAATACCATAAACCTCGCCCACGTAGTTGTGTATGTCGTAACACCAGATTGAAAACATCACTTCCATGTTCAGTTCCTGCTTTTCGGCGTCAATGTACATGAACAGAGAATCCTTTTCTCACTTGCTTACCAAATGAACGATGCGGCGTTACCGTATACCACGCACAGCTCCCGCCTGTGTAGGACCAATAGTCAATACACTCCATGTTGAAGGAGATAACGACAGGCTTCGTAGCCGTCTTACCTCAATAGGACCTTCGTCGGCTTCTTATATAACGAAGATTGAGGACGCTTTGATAAAACAGACTGCTAAATAATGAGTAACTTCGGGGGGGCGGAATCTGAGGAGGTGGTTCATGAAGGGATGCATTATTTAGACGAATGTGTGCGAGTATATATGTTTGTTGATATACCTGTGGTGCTTCCGGTGGGGTGTGGTGGTCATGGTGGTGGTTGTCGTGGTGGATGTGATGGGCGAGGATATTGGACCTGGTGGGCTTGTGGATGGGTGGATGGTGGTAATTCTTGCGGGGTTGTGGTGGTGTGGGTGGATGAATGTGGGGTACTGGGTGGGAGAGGTCATAGGGTGGAGTGATAAGCAAGTTATATACATATATCGGGTTGCAATCAATTGATTCCAGAGCAGTTTCAATGTCGTATAGTCTTCCAGACAGTAGAATAGTTCGGATAACAACGAAGGTTTCTCTAAGCTATATACATGTACTGGATGACCAACACCAAAGCCTGAAATATAATGCCCATCACATATCAATGAGAACACACACTCATGCATGCACACACGCGTGCGCATGCACAAATAGCAACTTTATGGATGGGACACAGCGGTAGGTTGCTGTACCAAAAGATCACTAAAACAATGGATACGATCCAGATCAAAGTCAAAGACTTCTTTAATCTTCGCACAAACTATCTTAGTCCAGTAATATAGCATGATTGAAATGACCATAGATATAGCACAGAGTAAATAGCAGATAGAAACATTGTTGCTTGACACGCCAGGTAGGGTTCGACTACCTTGTAGTACCGAATATGTATGTCACCAACCATTTGAAAATAATTACATCAACTCCGAGTGCATATATATTGTAAGAAAGTACATATTAGTATTCAGATTCAAAATCTAATACATGCCAAGTATTATTACCTTTTCCGGTAAAAATCACGAAAACGTCACTACTTGTTATCACTAATCACCATCACACAATCTCTGAATATAACACAAATGAAGAACGGAGGAACTAAACATAGCAATTTGTCAATTAATACCTGTAACACTTACTGTAATCAAACATGATAGCATAGATCTAATACGCACATCTAAATTGAATAAAGAACAGATATCGACTAACTTTACCAAACAAACCCCGGAGGCACCTGGCCCTCGTTCCTCCTATCTTAATGACGAACCCTCAATTCCATCAAACAATAGCCATCCATGCGCATATCATGATCACCAAGACAGAAGAAAAAACAGATTACAAACACGGTCGTCCTAGACCTGCTTGACTTCCTTGACAAGAGATGGCCTCTGAATGAAAAGTATCGACTTCTTCCCTCCCAACACATCGTCTTATCTTACCTTGCCTCTGCAGCTATAATCACTGGACGGGTAAATCCCGAGTGCACGTTTAATCCGGAGTGGAGACGGATATGTTCTCTCTCTCGTTCACGGAGACAACAGACTGATGTCTTCTATCGATTCAGAGTCAGCGCGAGGTTCCTCTACTGCCCCACCTGCATCCTGCTATGATTGGGGAACGCCGTTTTCTCCAAGACCTGTGCCCGATTAAACGTGTTCTACTGTGGCATGGGCACGACCGTTTGAGGAAAACATGTACTGTAAGTGAAAGAGTTGTACGGTAAGGTCCGGTGTGTTGATCCGTGTTTATATTGTTTGCCTCTAGTAGTCACGCCCTGTTGATCCAATAAAATACGGAACGATTTCCTTCGGTTCACCAGATCCAAGTGAATCATGTACCAATATAAGAGTCTGGTACCTTAATTCGCATTTATGTGTTGCATTTTTATTTGCCTGTAGTCACGCCCTGTTGATCCAATAAAATACGGAACGATTCCTTCAGTTCACAAGATCCAATGATAGGCCATACATTGGTAATAGAAAAGTCTGTACTATTTAAGAATCGTACAGTAAGTCCGGTGTCTTGCTCCGTGTTTAGTTTTTTGCCTGTAGTCACGCCCTATTGATCCAATAAAATACGGAACGATTCATTCGGTTCACCAGATCCAATGATTTCTTTTCGCGGAGGATTGACTCTGTGCATTAGGTTTGTCTATCGGTGTGAACAGAGCTCAAATGATGAAATTTTGTTTCCTTTATAGAGATGAAGTAAGTATGTGAACTGTTATTTTTATTTTTAGTGGGTGTCGAAAAATGTAGCATATTAGAACATGCAACAGTTTAGTAGTTGTAACAGACTGGAACATGTATATTGTTGTGCAATGGAGCATGTTAGGTAATATACCCGATTAGACCATGTAAAATACTCGCTAATGTAACATGTTAGAACAGGTAGCATAGTTATTTAACTTGCACCATTGATGTATAATATTAATGTTTCATAACTGCTAAATAACATACCATTGTTAACTTCTGATATTTATCTAGTAGCTACACGATATATTGTCAACTATATTTAATTTATGATGAAAAATCCATTAACTCGGTGCTTTCTATTGTGAGCACACCATTGTTTGTCTATCTGTTTAACTAATTAATATTAAGAACGTATTGATATACTGACATCATTGTTCATAACTTATACATGTTCAAGTCGTCAAAACCCAAGAACCACAGAGCGCTATACCAATGTTGTTGCCACGGCTCTCAAATCATTGAACCTCTTCAAGAATCTTTGAACCCATTCCGTTGGCCAATGACCTCGACCCTTAATGGTAGTTGCGCATTGTACCGATTTCTAATTCAAGCAATAAATAGTCGCTTAACATCAAAGACATAGACTAAGACCACGGGATCCGTTCGGTATCCAGGAGATAGTTCAGGATATACGTTGATGAATGGACCTTGTCCCAGGTTAGTTCTGGCATCGTGGTAATCACCGTTCAAAATAACTTGGTAGTTAAAGCCCCGTTAGTACTATCATAGTCGGCGCTAATGTAAATGTCGCTGGATTTTAACGAAGCAGCGATGTGGACACTGGGTATGATCGACTGATGATTAACGCGGAGTATGTACACAACAATCTCTGACCTTGTTTAAGAATTTCCTAAAAACGCCAGACATGGTGAAGTAGTTATGTTTCAGCAATGCTAAAGGGGGCCTAAAGACGAGCAGCTTGAATATTCATATATTGATGAACAAACTATGGGTTAAACCTGCTTTAATAACGTTGAGGTGGTAGAACTAGGTGAGACGTCCAAAGTCGAACTAGGATGATTAGACATCAGACACAAGAGCAATCGTCAATTCGTGATGTACATACATATTGCAATTCACGAGTTGCGTAAGTATAGTACACTAAAGAGAAACCGTGTTCCATTGTACTCGTATGCAGGCATACCATGATGGCCTACCTGATTATACACGCGTCTTAGTACCATTGTTATTGTCATGATGCAGCAACACTTTCTTGAAATGTTGTAATTGGTATTTTTTTACATGTCGCTCTATAACAAATATCATCTCTGGTTGGTTGTATATTTACATGATCGGTCATTGGACAACAATCGACTGCAATGGTATAATAATTGTGTTACCTAAAATAGCAAACTGAACCATTTTTCTGTTTTAGGAAATGCTTACGTATATTCCAGAGCAGTCCCAGAGTTATAAAGTCAATGCTGGAAATGGACATTATCCACTTTTGACTTTAATCCGGATCTCATTATATCGGTATAGCAAAAATTGGACTGCAAATTTCAAGAGGAAGTAGGCCTGAGTTAAGCCCTGAGTTTAGACATTCAATAGACCAACTGACCTTTATAAGGACCATCTAGATTGTCAATATTACCTAGTTGCAGTGACACGGCGAATGGAAGAGACATTGCAGTTTTTAATTGTAAAATACATGCTACAGCAAGAAATCGTGCTACGATTGTTATGCTTCGAATTTGAGATACGGTATACTTGTGTGGAGAAAGCAGGAAAATGAAGCTCATCAAAGTTGGTGAATTTAACAATATATTTAAATAATATAACTATGGAATGATTTTTGTAGGCTAACCCTTAGTCTCAATAACGAATCACCCCCCCCCCCCCTAAAAAAAAAACACACAAAAAAACAACAACAAAAAAACAACAAAAAAACAACAAAAACAAGACTAATGCAGACGACAGGATAATGTTGCGTTATCCATCGAGCATTTAAAAACGTTACAAACATGATTTTTTTCAACAATGTAATGATGCATTATCCAACAATAATGCGGAACATTCACAGGAATTATTAAATTTCTTCTTAACAATCGCAATCATCGGGACAGAAGCTTTATTCGCTCAGAACGATATATTGTGACGTTCGAGATACAAATATGAATGACAAAAAACTTTAAAAAATATATATAACCAAAAAACACAAATAAACAACGGAAAACACATGGTAATCGAGGACCAAAATGTGTTTTGAAGTTTTTCGTTTCATAGAATTCATGACAATAGTCAATTAAAGTAAACTTGAGGATTATATACCTGAATCATCATAAGCAATGTCAATACACTATTGAATGAGGAGGTCGAAACTGACAAGGGATTGATGTCATAATCTGACCAGATATTTACAGTATAGTTAGTGGCAATAACCCGCACGTCAGTCTCTGTGTAATCATATCTATTTCACAGAATGGGCTGTCTCAAATTTGATAGCAAATGTTGATACAGAACGATGATGTTTATTAGCTGATGGCAAAGTCTGGGGTCTGCTGGCTACAAGTGTCTACGGTCAAACTTGATCCATATATAGATGTATTTACATTGGATGTTATGTGTAAACATGGTAGAATGTATTATCCTATAGGAATCATATATAACTAATGGGAAAGCATCGCTTTGAGCCTTATCAAATAATCAATCAAGATACGTAACAAGCTATGGTTTAATATCACTGTAGAGATGCTCGTGACTCGACGCATTGGCTACTTATGTAATGGAAGTTGATGCCAATCAAATTCTGACATTTCTGTTTGGAGTTTCAGCTCGTGTTCCGATCGGATTTCATTGCAGCCAAGCATTGCACTATTCATTATTCAACAATATAACCCAAACAAAACAAAAAAACACTAAAAAATAAACAGGTGTTATGGAATACCGCCCTATGCTTTAAACTGATTAATCTCCGAAAAAAAATATATAACCGACATAATAGAGAGGTATCCGTTCCTTCATGCAAAGTCAGAAAATCGTAATCTGTGATTGACATTTTGTAATTTCGGGCATCATGTTAGCATGGGGCGGACAGGGTTCTAATCACTGTGCAATAAGTTGTCAAATCGAAAGGCTCCATGGAATATGCTATAGCCAATCTTATATTAGCTCTCGTGTAATGACAGACTGTGTACAGAAAATGGCCTGCTGCAGCAAAGACTGTAGAAATGACATGCTAACTCCAGGAGAGATGGATTGCAGCGTTTCCTACTGGCAATTACCTGCTACGTAAATTGACGTGTGTTCGTGTTGGGCAAACTTTCACCATCCATTTCATATTATATGTTACTTTAACTTGAAAGTTTGTTTTGCTTTTTTTTGGTTGTAGAAAGGTTGCGAGACGATCCCATCAATTTAGGCTACATGTTCAGAGCGGCCCTCGAGTTTCGAACCTTTTGGACTGCGATTTCATGACTAGGAGATTCGAAACCTTTAGACTACTATATTTTATGCTCAAAGTCCATCCAAGATACCGGTATTATAGGAATAGTTCATGGCCAATGGATTAAATCTCTTCATAATATTCTGGCTTTCATGCCAATTGAGCAATGCTAATAGTGGGGAGATTAGGAGGATTTAACTGGGAGAATAGAAGAGTTTTACATTGAGAATAGAAGGTGATAGTAGAAGGGTTTGACTGAGAGAATAGAAGGGTTTACTTTTGAGAATAGAAGGGTTTGACTGCGACAATAGAAGGGTTTGACTGGGAGAATAAAATGTTTTACCTTCGATAATAGAACGTTTGACAGAGAATATAAGGGTTTGACTGAGAATAGAAGGTGAGAAGGGTTTGACCGGGATAATAGAAGTCTGATTGGGATAATAGAAGGGTTTGACTTTGAAAATAGAAGGTAAGAATAGAAGGCTTTGACTGGGATAATAGAAGAGTTTGACTGGGATAATAGAAGAGTTTGACTGGGATAATAGAAGGATTTGACTGGGAGAATATAAGAGTTTGACTGGAAGAATAGAAGGCTTTGACTGGGAGAAAAGAAGGCTTTGACTGGGTTATCCAGTTATGGATCATACCATACATGCACTAAGTCCACTAATTTCACAAACATTTTAGGGCATACTAATTGATAATGCATCCACTGTTTGCTTTTCACCCTGACACAAACACAACACAAGACCTATGCAATGCCACGAGTAGATAATCTAAAGATGCCTTAAAACTCGACAGAGGAAACCTCTTCTCAGTTGATGTACGACGTAATGTCACCGAATGGTTATCGCCATCCACACTCTCATACATAGTGTACTAATTTAGTGGTTTCAAGTTATACGTCATCTTATAAATAGTTGCCGGATTCGCACTGTCGATGGACATCATTCACCATTGACTAGCACGCTATACCGGTCAAACTGTCATCGTAAATGCGTGAAATGTGTATGACCTACGTTATAAGCAACTGACTCAACGGTCAAGGAAAACTGCAATTCCATAATCGTGATAGCAGATTGGATCCTTTGCTCTCTTTTTCTCTCTCTCTCTCTTTCTCTCTCTCTCTCTCGCTCTCTCTCTCTCGCTCTCGCTCTCGCTCTCTCTCTCTCTCTCTCTCTCTGAGTCGCTGTCTTTCAAGAGATGAAATACCAGCAGAAAACTGTCGAAGATCCTTTTTCTGTATCCATCAAGGACCCATATTAGTAGGTCACGTGTCCTGGGGGTGTCTTGAGCAGGACACCCAGCTACATCCGGATGGACACGTGTTCTACTAGTGTCCTGGGGGATCAGTAACGTGATATTCGACATCGTTTGGTGTGAGACGTCTATAATCATGTAGTATTCAGAACTCATTGTGCACTCGAGTAACCCTGCGAGTGCCAACCACCTTGGATAAATGATGAACAAATGGCATGACGCATTATCTACATTGTAACTGTCCATCAAATATATATAGGCCTATATCCTACTCCTCCCACTCGACTAACTCAATGCACTGATAGTATTGTCGGCTAAGAAAAAAAACAATTACTAGTAGTCTACCATATTCAGACATACACGTTGGTCACATTATAATAGCATTGGATTAGAAACACTTCATTTACAAGGAATAGGAATAGGAATAACAATATTAAAAAGAAGAAGAAGAAGAATCATTGACCTATTGATTGAACGAATAATGTTATCATTGAGAGAATAGAGGAGTTTGACTGAGTGAATAGAAGGACCATAACCGGAAAAGTTGTGCACACTTCTCTATTACATAATAAGAATACTAATACTACTAATAATAACAATAACATAATACTACTACTACTACTACTAATAATAATAATAGCAATACATTCGCTAAATACAAGCGCTCGAAAGCATGATCAAAGCTTTACATTATTGTAATTCTCCAGTTCGCTAACTGTTAATCTCCCCTGGCATTATCATCAAGTGGGAAGAATATATTATGTGTTTTCTTTATCACATTCTATCATTAATATTGTATCAACGCCCGATACAATCAGGGAATACACTGCAAATGTCTACAGAGAGAGGCATAAAAACCTAGTCAACTGTATTTCCATGGCATGTATATCGGAATGAATAATACATCGTATGTTATGGGAAATCGAACGTTCTTGCAATTGGATCTTGCGAGGTATTGCAAGTGTTCTTTTCCTAATGTAATTATACAACCGCTCCCTCCTCGTTGCGTTAGTTTGTCATTACATGTTACAATCATCGTTAAATCCTGGTATATCCAGATGTATGCGCAGTAATGATCAATTTATATAAGAAAGACTGCACGCGTGGGTATAGAGTAGTAGACATCGAATTGATAAATGATTA
>JAUTBV010116699.1:0-13544 GCA_032361325.1 Lepetodrilus fucensis
ATATCAACCAATCAGAGTCCCACTAGACACGCGACTGTTGCGTGGGGGTTACGTGTGCTCTAAATATATCGATTCAGTGTTATCTCTGCCTAGCATGGATTGGTCGATATATTTAGAGCACGTAACCCCCACGCAACAGTCGCGTGTGGAAAACGGAGTTCTTATAGACAGTGATCCCATGCAGGGTATTTGACGGCGGTTAGTGTAGTCATAATGGCTTGGGTTTTCGAGGATGATAACAATGAAGTCAAAGGTTTTGTCTTTATAACCTACATTTAAATCCAACATTGCAGCACAGCCAAGATAAGTTACTAGTACGGGGTATATCAATTCATATGCCGTAGGCCTAATATTAGTTTACTACGACATAACATATATTTCTAATCTAGCCTACTAAAATCCCAATAACCTATCCGTAGGCCCCTACATTGCATGTTTTAAAGCCTAAATACACGTCCACTTCTTAATTGTTTCTTTCTTTAAAATCTGTTTTCTTCTTCCTTTCCATCTTGACCTAGCTCTTGTACTTTAATGAAAGGTTCCACGCCCAAGACAATCATCCTTCTGAAAGAAAAACGATACCTAATTATAAAATGAATCCCATTCAGAAATGAGAGGGGCAGGTGGTGTGGAAGTGATTTAACGACGGACTGTGTAGCACAAATCGATTAATGATGTACTTTGTAGCTCATGAACTCCTATAGAAGGAAATGGGTTTAGTCAGTGTCAGCTGATTGGCAATTCCTTGAGATTCAGATTCAGTAAGCTATAACTGATCTTACGTTATATGACTCCGGTAGAATTCATTGGCATTATGTTTCAGAGGATTGTAAATATTGATACCATTGCAGTATTAAGATGCCCCGATATGACTATTTAAACGATTTTATTATTGTTTTGCATACACGTAGGCCTACAGATAATATAATGTTATTAAAGTAAAATAGTATAGGCATTGTACCTACATCGCGCCGTGAACTATCTAGCCGTAATTTTAAGGGACATTTAATCTTGAATATGCCTACATTAATATCTCCATCTCTCTCTCTCTTGTTCTCTCTCTCTCTCACACACACACTCTCTCTCTCTCTCACACACACACACACACATGTGCGCGCACACACACACACACACACACACACACACACACACACACATTCAATCTGTCTATTAATACTATAACTATATTTCTCAACAATCAAAACTCCCTTTGCAAAATATAATTACACAATAATATCTAACACGCATATTACACAACAACTTACTTTCATCTTGTTTGGGCCATGGGCTCATTGGGATATGGAAGCCTTAAAGAACGAAGGTCAAAGGTTCTATACAGATATCGCGTAAACATCAAACTACGGAATTACAAGCTTACATAAGAAGCTCAAAGTAACGGCCCTGAGATGAGCGCGGCAAGATTATTAATTCCACTATCATTTTGAACTGCCCTCACCTTAATCCATTATATCATGTTAAATATAAATTAATCTAGGGGATGTAATTACGTATACCATAGATCAATTTGCAGCAACGAATTCGAGGAAATACGCATTTTGTATCATTGCTAAAAGACTGTTAGAGTAGGACCTATTATGTTTATGTCAAACTCATGCTACAAACTAAACTCAGAATCTCATCTTTGGCAAATGCAGTTACTCAAAACCCAAATGTATCACTCAAATGTATCGACATCATATTGAGTATATTTAGATCTATGTAATTATTTTAAATTTGAGTGATGGTGCATTTTACATCTCGTATATTTTATCATCATAAAATCATATCTCGTTTCTCTCCTTAAATATTTGACATTATTATTTTTAGAAATTAGTAGCGAATATCCAAATATCCGAGTCATTATCAAATCCATTATTAATGAAATGGTGTACAATACTTTACTTTAAACAACTGTTGCACCTAAACATAATCTTGTAACATTTGGAGTTTCTAAAGCGGTCGTAAAATACATGCAATTTATGATGATGATGATTTTTTCTTTTTCGATTTTTAAAGCCCTAAATTGGTCCAATTAAACACTGTTATCATACTATATATACGTAGTACACACAACCTAGTTAAGTACGGGCCAGTACTAATAATCTATACATTTTAGCTCTAAAAACGACTAATTTCCAAACGTAGGTCTATGCGCCATGAACTTGCAGAGGCATTGTAAGAGGAATGGCACCTGATTCTTCAAGTCAAGTTCCGAAAATTGTTAGAAAGCTTCCTCACAAAATACCTACCGGTTCTTTATTTATTTTGTTGAGTATATATCACGACTTGCTGTTTCCCCGCCATCGACGTCATCTGTAAATGTTAACGTCTGAAACGGCTTATACAGGTGACAGCTAAACATGTACATTTTCTTGTTACATCCAACATTTTCTTGTTACAAACGTTACTGGCCATATTTGTTTTATGTCTGTTTCTTTGTTTTATGTCTGTTGCTTATAGAGACTAGTGCAATACAGGCAGTATAATAATAATACTAATACTACTACTAATAATAATTAGTAGTAGTATCGTAATATTAACAGTTGTAGTATTAGGAGTAGTAGTAGTAGTAGTACTAGTAGTACTAGTAGTACTAGTAGTAGTAGTGAAAATAGGGCCTGTAGGCTATATCTGCCACATTAATTGTTTCTTGTACTTCTGAAATTTGTGTCGTGTTTTTCATAATAGTATATCTATCTCAATGCTATTCTTTGCAATAGTCCGCCTGATTCCAAGTTTCCGGATGTCCGTCTGTCTGCAAGTTTGTTTATCCTGAGTCTGCATGTCTCTCACTCCGTCTACGCTGTTGCTTTTCGGTGCCAGATTGCTTTCGTTTTAACCCTAGTACTGTTGTCTTTGCCTCACTTCATGTGTCTGTTGTGTACCTGTTGCTTTATTCGTCTGTGTGTCTTTGCTTTTGTCATAAATCATGTCTATCTCTTTCCATCCTTGAATATAGGCCTAGCTATAATACGTAACCAAAGACCGATTGACCGAGTGCGTTTAATTATTTCTCTCTCTTTCTTTATATTTCTCTATTTCTCTCTCTGTCTCTGTCTTCGCTCTCTGTCTCCCTTCCTCTTTCATTTCTCCCTCACTGTATCTCCCATATTCCCTGCCTTTCTCTTTTACTCTCTCCCTTTCTGTCTTCACTCTCTCTTTCTCTCCCTCAATCTTTCTCACCCCATTTATATCTATGTTCTCTCTCTCTATTTACATGCCTTTCTCTTTCTATTGTTTTATCTCTCACTTTGTCTCTGTCTCTGTCTTCACTGTCTCTCTCTCTCCCTTCCTCTTTCATTTCTCCCTCACTGTATCTCCCATATTACCTGCCTTTCTCTCTCTCTCTCTCTCTCTCTCTCTCTCTCTCTCTCTCTCTCCAACTTAGAGACAATAATGATGCATTTCACAGATACGTTAATATTCCAAACAAGACACCTCCACTCTCGAAATATTTTATATCGTTGTTTACTTCAAGCGTATAACCAATATGAATACTACCCATGGGGTCGTCTGAGCTATTGGTTCTGCAGAAGAATGCGAAAGCTAAGGTTTAGAGTCTGGCTTTTTAATCAATATGACATGTTTGCTCAAAGTCCACGTGCTACAAGCGACGGAATCAAACATTAACTCAAATAGAAGATTTACAGCAACTGCAAACAGATTAACGTCGATTTTTATGTTATGAAAATTGTACTGGAAAAACTTTAATGTTGGTTCAAGATGATAATTTTTGCAAGAATGGAATTGAATTGTTGCGAGCAAACATTCAGAGTGTTGTGTGTAAACGTCACAATGTATGCTACATAACAAGTCCCGTTATAACATTTAATCAAACGTATTTTACATTATAAACTGAATTTGGTAAAAAAAGAAGAAAAATTAGTAGCTTGGAACGAAATATTTCAATATTGTAATTGAAATAAGAACATTTTCAATATCGTAATTGAAATAATATTACTACTAGTGCATTGCACTGATTAAAAATAGTATACAACGGTAGTTGCAATTCAGTTTCGTATATTTTTAGTAAATTCTCAATAATCCGGGGGAAACTCTTATTTTATTCGCAAGAACAAATCTATGAAGTGTTATTGTATCAAATTCTCAGATGTTGTTTCCACAAGAAAGGTGACAGCTTTCACACCTCATGAACGTTATTCGGGATCACTTTGTCAAATATATACACTGTCCATTTTGCTCTTCCGAGCATCCGATCGGTCAAGAAGTGACCGCAGTGTGTTAATAAAACGGGAGCCAGAAGTCAACCCTGTAGTACAGCTCTCCCAACTTCAACAGCGCTTTCCCTAAACCGGTTACACTATAGCTTGAGTGACTTCTAAAACGGGATGCGCAATACTGTTTAATTATTTTTCTCTTGACACCGTGTGTGCATTCGTCTGAAATCCTGTGCAATCTTTGTTTGAGAGTCAGTGGTGTTGTGTGTCTGGCTTAGCTTCGGTGTAGTGTTCAGTATGACGAGTTAATCCGTTAGTAAACGATAGCTAGGGTGACCAAATGTATTTTTCAAAGGGGTGGTGTTTAAATAAAAATCTTTGATTGTGTATACATAGAAAGGTGTGTGCATGTGTGTGTATGTGCGTGCTCGTGTGTGTATTTTGGCTGGATACAAATAAAACTTTCAAGTGGAGGAACTGTAACGCGCAAGAATATGGTAGCATACAGTTTTATATGCTCCACATGGAAATCATATATAATATATAGCAGATATATTAATGTATTTTATTATTATTATCCATAATATCGATGTGACAAAACACAGTAATTCAATCAAACACGATTATTTATGATACTATGTTTTCACTACTAGTATACTACTACTACTACTACTACTACTACTACTACTACTACTACTACTACTACTTAAACACGTTATTTTCAAGTAAGTCTGCGTACGTATATATACATTCTAATTAAATAGCTCCTTGGATAACAATCATTAATGATCCAAATATCATGAGCAACGGCAATAATTAATAAAATATCTGCACTTTTGAAAAATATATACAAAGTCAAAACTTTAAATACAATACACTTTACAAGAAAAATAGTCGGGCGCTATCTAGAACCAGACCAGGTGCAGACTAAACAGACTTACACAGACTTGATTTAATGTCTTGGAATTAGTGGGTTAATATCAACTGACGACTTTATCTCAAACAAATAAACTTGTTGCTTTTCGCCGGTGACAATTTGAGAGATTCATTGCCCCGCCTGGATTGTTGTCGTCTCGTACAAGTAGATAAGCTTACTTGGTTAAATTACGACCGAGATTGTTTCTCCTCTTGGTGTGTCCCATCACTTGGGGGGACAGTAGATAACCGAATGTATCATCTTACCGCTTTTCTCGGGTTTGAATCCCATTGTGCCCACGTGTAAACCCTTATAACCATTGTGGCCAGGGCGTAATATAAATATATCTACCGGACCGGTCAAGCTATACGAAAAACTCAGCTATAAGACTCTTGTCGTCCATTTACCCCGCCTATAAGGACGATGGATGGGTCGTTAAAGGTTTTTCGGATTTCGTCGTTACAGTATGAAATTACATTGCAACAGTGACATCTTATGTTTGGCGACGATCTTTTACCATTTAATCCTCAAGATAAACCATGGAAGTCGGTCAAAGCGGATTTACTTTGCCACTAGTGTGTCTGTGTATCTTCAGTTGAATCAGCGACACGTAAAAAGAAACTGCTCGGTCGGTCAAGCGGTATTTGTAGAGTATCGCTTTCAAGAAGAACAAGCATGTTAATAAGATGTTATGTTGTCGAACAAATACTGAAGGCAAAATCCCTGTAATTTAGTCAGATTGATACAGATAAACTGATACAGATATAGGTGAGCAGTGAATGTTGAGCTACTGGGCGTCAAGGTATTGGGTAACAGAAGCTATATATGCATTCATCATAAAAATGCCGAAGATCAGTTTCTTGAAGAATAACAGTAATTCATTCAGCTGAAAGAGTTTTCAATGAACTTTTAGGAAAGTATTTTCTACATGAGATGTAGAAAAGAGATATCAATGTAAAGTTACATGTCGCACATACTTGTACTTTTAGATAACGTGTTAACTGATTGTCGATAACGTAGATTACTCAACGATGCTGAACTACACTGCACGTACACCCCTGCAACTGAAAAACCTGAGAGCACTCTTGTATTTTAACATGAACAATTTCAAATATTCAACGAAATCTAGACTAGTAGGTATATGTTACACAAGTGTTGTATACATGTAGTAGGTACTGTGTTAAATTAACTTGGAGCTGCAATTCTGAAACTGGTATACAGTATGCATACTTATGTTCATAAATTAATGCGACCACACTTTAATGCGAATAGTAGCTAAAGAGACTAAAATGCCACCTCAAATTAATGCGAGTATATAATACAAAGGAATATAAACTTTATTTGAAATTGTAACTTATTTAACATTTCACATCCTACAATTCAGTTCTATAAAGTGAAATCTCTTTGACTTCAAGTGAAGTTTATCTTAATTCGCATCCTACAATTCAGTTCTATTTTAAAGTAAAAAATCTTTGACTTCAAATAATGTGTATACAGTTTATCTTGATTCACACCGTACAATTGACTCCTATTTAAAGCGAAATCTGTTTAACAGTCGCTGTTTTATTATTGACGTCTTCTGTCTTCTGGATCCTAATTTGTACACAAGCACCGATGACGGACAGTTTCAACGCTGGACATGTCTTCTCCAGCCGCTCCGGTCAAACACTCGGACTGTCCATCTATCTGTCAACACTGACCACAACGTGCGTGCGTGTTCTTTCGCTCTTCTTACATAACCCCAGACTTTTCTCTCCTTCGTAAGCCCATTTTCGCCCCTTAGAAAAATACGAAGCATGGCGAAACGTGTTATGACGTCGCGGTAAATTGATATTCCAGTTTTATGACACTGCCAGCGGTTGTTGTTATGTCAGATTGTTAATAAACTTGTTTAGACTTCATCGAGGCTGGACGTGGCTGTATTGGTTAATTATTATCAGGTTGTCGCTGTGTTTATTTATTACTGCGAACCAATTGACTTTCAATGTGAAAGTGAGCAATTTCAACTACTGGAATATCGATATAATCTTTAATGGATTTTAGTTGGAAAATTTAAAACGTGAATACATGCATAGGATCTGAGGATTGGTGATGGAAAATATGGTCATGCAAATATGGTCATGAAAATATGGTCATGAAAGTATGGCTGATTTAGAAATATGAAACAAAACCTTCCCACAGACGAGAGAGAACACGCATTTGTGTGTGTGTAATGAATACAAAGAAATACAAATATATTTGTAACACAACGTCTTAGCCAATGACCAATTTTGTGACACCTTGGTCCCATTTTAATTACATTTAAAATGTAATGTTTCTCACAGATGAGGGCTGACAAAAATATAAATTGTAGAACAGAAGAACATCCGACTAACTGGTCATTTTTACATTCTATTTAAAATTTAATATTTTCCACTGACGAGAAGAACACGCAATTTTCTTTTTTGATTGAATACCAAAATAAATAAATATATATATTGTGAAAAAAAAACAATGTCTTAGACAATAACCAACGTTATGATCCGTTTCAAAACTCTGGTTTCTTTTTGCAATTTAATATTTCCCACACCTTTAATTTTTCCTGAAGACAAAGAACAAAATGATAAATTGCAGAACAGAGGAACATCCGCCTAACTAACAACGTATATGTTTTCCATATGGCAATTATCTCTCGTTGGTTGATCTCTCAATACCACGGGTCAGGGACTATAGCCCTCCACCCACCTCAGGTCTGTCTAATCAATGGAACCCGTCCCCCTAGACACGTGGAATGCCAAGCAGCGTGCGCATGCGGCCGTAAGTGATGATGGCTACCGGTCACCTTGTGTGGTCACAGATGTCCGGAATGGCCCGGCTGTGCAAAGGTTTATTATATTAATAATAGTAAAAAATAGGAACACTGTTTAAGAGTTTATTGGTATGAGGTGTTGGATTTAATTAGGTTGTGTTCTGGGTTTCTAATGAATGGAGATATCGAGGATTTAGAGCCAGAACACGTTATCTCGCAATTAGTGTGAACATTAGTTTTAGGCATATTGAACATTACCCATTTGCAAACCCTTGACAAAAAAAAAGAAGATTATGTCAATCAGATACATACTTTTGAAGATATTCAATAACATAAAAGTGAGTGTCTCTATATTTTAAGTTGCTTCCCAAACTTTCAAATGCGATTTACTCATTATATGGTAAAGTGGAGATAAGGTGTTCTGGCTCTTTATAATGCAAAATCCAAAAACCTACACATTGCAGCTAGTTACAGACGTTTCGTGGCAATTTTCTTCGATTTTAATTTTAAAATGTTTTCTTTTGTGTGGAAAAATTGCGTCTTCAATTACCTCTACTTCAGCTATCTATTTGTAGCAAGTAACTGAATAAAATTAAAAGTCATTAAAAAACAAAAATAGAAAATAATTGTATCCAACTCTATTGACAAGAAGATACGAGCTACCAGAACTAATTGCAACGACATAAGGTTCAAATTTGAACTTCAAATGGACACTGAGCTCTATCTTAACGCTAAATCAGTTTGTAAGATCCCCATCCAAGCGTCAGACTAGCCAGTGACTGACCAGTGTCCGAGGATGGCGAGTGAAGCGGTCAGCATTGACCAGTGGGACTGCCGTGAACGGACAAAAATGTTCCTCACGAATTAGCACGTGTGCGGGTTTCTGTTACCTCCATTTCAAAGACCCCCGCAACGTCGTTTGATGTGCTTTACTTGGTTTCTGCTGGGAGCCAATTAAAACATGATTTGTGTTTTTCAAGTTTTTAACGTGTATGTTCTCAATTAAGCCGCCATCGATGACATTATTGTGTTCATAGCGTGTCTGGCGTTATTGAAGGTCAAGGTTTACGTTAGACGGGATGTTCCGCGGTGATGATATATGTCTTTATACAGGTCTTCTGCTGTCTTTGTCTAGTTCCAAATCATGTAAAAAATATGTTTGCTCTCGCCTGTCCTCTCTCCTCTAAAGATTTACATATTTTAACAAAACTGCTGAGAATAATATATGACGGTAGACATAACTTATAGGAAGTCATACTTTAATATACTTGTGTGTGTGTGTGTGTGTGTGTGTGTGTGTGTGTGTGTGTGTGTGTGTATGTGTGCATGGTCATGATTTTGGCAATCGTGTTCAACACACGGAATACTAAATCTGAAATATAGCATACTTATAAAAAACAGGGTTAATGTTTACTTAATATGCTTTTGCAATCTATTACAATTATATCTAATATGTACATGTATAATATTATTCTTAATTTTTCTTTCTTCTCTCCCCATATTTTCTTTCCCTTCATTTGAAGCGGTTTTCATTTACGTTGTAATAACTTGTAACCTATTCATTTCGTCTTGAATAAAATATGTTTAAATTACACAGGGTTAAAGGGTATACAGTATCCCATATGCTGCACATGGTGGGTTTTTACATGTGTTTAGTACATATGCTGGTCGATCACTTAAAGTCACATTGAATCAATTAGTTCTGATGTTTTAAAGATCCACTAGCCTCTTGACTAACACAAGCAAAAAAAATAATGCCAATGACACATACACATTAGCTTCAATTATGTTCTCATATTGCACTTTCCCGTCCCGCATCGCTCAATTACAACCATCGAAATCCTACGTACAATACACTTTCATGGCTCACTAGCTCTTATATTCGTGCAATTGTTTCCATCGATTATTCCCTACCACACAAACACAAAGACCTACCATTTCGTATACACCGTCACCTGATGATGAATTCATTGAAAACTCCACTAAAGATGAAATTAATTATATGAATCGATAACGACTACAATATGAACATGCTTGTACCCATGCAAGTCTGTTATTAACTCCGTAATGAACGGGGATAGCTTTATGGCAACGATGGCGCTTGGCTTTGTCAGTGACCGTATTACGTACAGTGATCAGCTAGTGGTGTTGTATAGGGGGCAGACAATGGAGGAATTGTGGAAATGAAGTAAATCAACATGAGGACATCTCGATGGATTTGCTGTTTTTCAAGGTGATCTGAACTCGGGTGTAGTGCACGTGTAGGCCTGCACGCTGGACCAGCACGTGCAGAGGTTACACGCTGTGGAACCCGGGCTATCATTTCTCGAAGCTCTTTTACCTTCTACGAGACTATAAAGACTCTCGTAGCGATCTCTAATTCATAGGTATCGTGTACTTACGAGAGCGCTATGGTCTCATAGTGGATATGACTATTATGAGAGCTTCGAGGAACGCATCCTCGAAAACCCAAGCCATTATGACTACACTAACCTCCGTCAAATAGGTTAGTGTAGTCATAATGGCCTGGGTTTTCAAGGATGCGAGGAACGATACCCAGGATTGTAATAACCTACCCACATTGTAATATTTGCACATACTTTCACAATTTTCTCTCCTCTGATAAAGCAATTATTACATATTACATTCTATTACATTTTAACTCTTAGACTTAAATACAATTTGGACAAGTTTTCATTTTTACAATACAGGGTCATTTTGTTTTATACTACTAATTAATGTCGATCAGTCATTCCAATTCAGGGCAAATTGTATTACAATTCAGGTCGCAATTTCGAGGTACATGTATTACAAGTCAGTTGTTTTATATTACAATTCAGGACATGAATTACAATTTAGGTAGATTATTACATTTCAGGACAGACAGACAGACACACACACACACACACACACACACACACACACTGACAGCACTTCAAAAACAACCAGCACCAAACCGTTATATGCAAGTCACACGTTTGATACATAATTCTATCTTGTGGATCACTAAATCCACCATATATATTTATTCATTTTGTATATTTCATCGGCAGACAGATGTCTGTAACAAAATATGTAAATGTGTCCATGTAGCCTACCTATCTACATATATCTATATCAGAGAACTCAGTCAATGTACATTATTAACACACAACTGCATGATCTCACAGATAGACTTTTATTGATTATGCAGTTAGTTAAACGGGGATATTTTATCATATTCCACTCAGCAAAACTATTTCAATAGTTATCATATCTAATATTTTTTGTTTGTTTGAATTAATATATGTAGGACATTCGTTGGTGAATATACATTAGCACAAAGCCATTTTTTTCTCTCTAATTTATTCTAATATCAAGTTTTGAATCGAGAGGGACAGACTGTGGTGAGATTATCTCCCAGGTCAGCCTCATTCATGTTTACAAAAAGCATCAACAACGTGATCGATTTCTTCAGATAAAATCGGCCCTAAATATTCCATAACTTACAGATGTTGTCTTGTACAAACACTGTTATTCCGTATTGGGTGCTTCTGCGCATGACCCGGAAGTTCTACCCCGGCATTATACACAGAATGGCAGAGTATGCATTTGAATAATCCTTGAAGAAACCCGAGGTCATGGACAATGGATGTCTTAGAAAAAGATAGAAAAAGATCGATAGTGGACCTTTAAAGATCGGAATTGAAATTGGCGTTTAATTGGTCTGTGCGATGATCGACGTTAAAGTACCCCCTAGCTAATGGCGTGCACGTGATGCAGCATGGGGTTGAATGATAAGATGATGTGCAGTAGCTCTCGTTTACATCCGGGGATTCAATCATTCAATGACTTTCAAGTGAATGTGTGTTTTTTTTAGATACTGGGAGTAACGTGATAATCGAGGACGTCACGCGTCCTTTAAATCTCACGATTGTATGAATTCTCCAATTGTATTATTCTCATTCTTCTGAATGCCAACATATATCCTATAGCTACTGGAAAACACACCACATTATTATTACGTTATGACAACGTTGCAACGTTATTTAAAAGTTGTAATAACGTTATATAACATTGTGCGTTTGGCGATATATATAAGACATTCCGTGGAAAAGAGACGGACAAATTACAAGACCAATATCTAATCTAGAAACAAGTCCCAGATTTCTGGAGATTTTGCTCAGCTGAGATTTCTCCCATTGACTCCGAGCTGTAACGTGAAATCTAAGCTGTGTTTGAGTTTTTACTCAAGTTACAACACTGAGTCAATGCCATTGGGAATAATCTCAGCTAAGCAAAATCTCAAATCAAATTTGTTTCGAGGAATCGGGGCCATATCGGCCGAGGTTACACCTTTTGGAGCACGATTTCATGCTGAACTTAGTTTTGTTCTCAAATCCACGAACAAAATTTGAGTTGATCATGAATTATACTAAAAATCGTCGGTAACATCGGGGTGCAGAGCTCGCCTTTACCATAACGCGACCTCACTGCAGCCTCTGATTTATATGATGACCTTATGTGTAATCTATATATAGCTAATGTTAGAGTTATGCCATATCTTTTCCAAATTAAATTAAATTTTATTTCTCTTTTACCACTCTCAGTTGTATACGATATATACAGACGTAGAAAATGTATACACAACTGCAGCAACGACATCAGTCAACACTTTAAACATACGAAAACACGCGATAATCTTACGTTAAAAAAAATGGAGTTTTCAATGATAGATGACATTTAAACTCAGATGAGATTATATCAAAATAAACTCTACTTAGTGATTACTGAACAGGTTACTAACGTAATACCTTTACAATCTCTTTGGTGGCATTAACATCTCATAATTGTCATTCAGCCACAGGCAAGCACTTCATAAGTTACGTACGTTTAACCAAACAGCAAACAGATTTTACTGTAATCAGGAACATAAAGAAATATTTAAATTACGATTATGAAGACCTTTCATCGACAATTCCAAGTCCACTCGCAGAGCAATATAAATGCAATTCGACGTCGTAACGAACGTCATTTAGTTTCGTAAGAAAGCACTCAGCAAACACTCAACGAGCACTCGTAACGTCACTGGGAGAACGCCTGACGTCCACGAGGGAGCATGAAATAGTTTATTTTTAATTATTCAAAAGGATCAAAGCGGTAAGTGTTATAAGTACTACGATAATCCGCCAGAACGCTGATTACGTCATCACTTCGACGCAGGTGGCGTTCCCGTCGCACCCTCCGGCAAGCGTGACCCACCGACGTAATCTCCGCACAGCGTTAGCAAGCGTTCGACGTTTGTGACATTATACTGCAAATCTGTTATGTCGACAGCATAGCAAACGGTGGCAAATTCGGGTGTGATACCCTTACATCAAAGAGTTCATTGAACTTATTATGATTTTTCAGGTGTTCTAGTAAACAGCGTAATTGGTAATGATGGGTTGAAAAGCTCGCAGGTCTGATGACGAATCAGAAAGCAGACTGTATTGCGTTTGATGTTGAATAATTGATGGATTAGTATACAATGTGATTCAGTAGTAGTAGGATTTGAAATTAAACCATTTCCCAAATCAACCGAAATAACAAAATGCATACATCATATATATTACATAATTAAATATTCATAAAATATACATCGGCCACTCATTGAGTTACGAGAGACTGATTATAACAAATA
>JAUTBV010116710.1:0-13542 GCA_032361325.1 Lepetodrilus fucensis
TAACATTATGCACCGTTGATGCCTTTGCTACTTGCCCTGACTTGCTCTGCGGGCAAGTAACTCAGAATGTTAGTCTAGAACCCTGTATAATCACAGCACATCTCACAAATATTCCCAAAATTAACTGAGGAAACAAAGAACATTTATTTATTCATTCAAATTATGTTATCACCACTACGTAACCCCACCTTTCTGCATTCATACCACAATATAATATATCTAAATAACCACAACAGCTTATTTCTTTTAAAAAAGCACATATTAATTATCTCTATGACCACAACAAAGTATATCTATATAACCAAAAAAAGATAGTCCATATAACCACAACAGATTATCTATATAACCACAACAGATGTAATAACCACATACTTAAAAATAAACCATACCACAACAGATTATCTCTATAGCCACGATAGATTATCTTAATAAACAACCACAATACTTTATCTCTACACAACCACAACAGATTATCTCTATAGTCATGATAGATTATCTTTAAACAACCACAATACTTTATCTCTACACAACCACAACATATTATCTCTATAGCCACCATAGATTATCTTTATAAACAACCACAATAATTTATTTCTACACAACCACAACACTTTATTTCTACACAACCACAACAGATTATCTCTATAGCCACGATAAATTATCTTTAAACAACCACAATACTTTATCTTTACACAACCACAACAGATTACCTCTACCTGACCATCACAACCATAGTCACATGCTAACTGTTACTGCCTAGTTCAGGTCAGTGCTGTGAGAGCTGACCATGGCTGTGTCTAGCCGGTCCTGGCTACTGTGCTATAGAGCAGTCACTCCACTGACCCACTGACCAGCACCTCAGCTAAGGACACTGACCGGGGACCACCTGGAGTGTAGAGAAGGAATTCATGGTCAACACCCTGCTGTAGTCCACTGGCCTCGGCTGTCCCACTGCCAGAGTGACCAACTGACCAGCCGATGACCTCTGCAGGCTGGCTGCTCTACCGCCTGACTGACCCTACCAGCCGGCTAGACAGCTGAGGACATGACCTCATGGGGGTCAGCTGGTCAGGTGCACTGGAGATGGCTATCAGATGACTGGCCGGTCAGATGAGGACGAGGACACGGGCTAGTTGGGGGTCAGTTGGTCAGTCAAGGACAGATGCCCCAGGAGGTGGCTCTCAGATGAGGACATGACCTCATGGGGGTCAGCTGGTCAGTCAAGGACAGGTGCACTGGAGATGGCTATCAGATGAGGACATGATCTGTGTTGACTGGCTGTAGTTCTTCGTGTTGACTGGCTATAGTTCTCTGTTGGATGAGAACCTCTTCAAGCAAATGTTCCACAGATCTCAGAACTGATGATTGGCTGAGAGGACATGACCTCATGTTGATTGGCTATGGAAATGACCTCAGAGATTGTTGATGATATTGACCTCATAGTACTGTTGTGGTTAGATAAGACTCAAGGTAAATGGAAAGACTTTGTTGGATAAGACCCTCAAGAAGGAATGCCACTGATCTTAGGATTAGCAATCTCTATAGTAGACACACTGAATGGGTCCAGAAGTTATCCACCTCCCTGCTGGATTAGGCACTGTTATTCAGTTGCCTACAGCAGGGAGAGGGTTAAATATGGACAGATCCTGACACTGAATTAATTTCCTGATTGGGTTACCATGGTTACCCATGTTTGTCTTAAGACCAATTTCCATAACTTACAGTAGACTTACAATAAGCTTATTGGGCAGCCAGAGTGATCCTTTAGACAGGTGTCTGGCAGCCAATCAGAGCAGGTCTTGAGATTCGTCTCTGCCAGCCAATCAAAGTAGGTTTCTGGTCACCAATCAGGGCAGGTCTTGAAATTAGCCTACTAGTATCTCCCTGGAAACTGGGCATTCTGAGATGGTCCAATGATTCGTTTGTTGAACAACATCCTGAAATAGACACAAGAACAATTGATTTCAATATGTCTACATACAAAATACCTTTTAATTTTTATTTCATTAATACATAGAACATAAATTCAAACTCAAGATTTCAGGCTATCAAAAATTATTTTATGTACCCATGTATTGCAAAAAGTGAAGATTTAGGCCATATTTATAACATGTATGTAATAAAGTGATATTATTCAATATACCTGGTTGATATCTACTGATAATAACAATTCAATAATCAATAGTGTTGATTACGTTTTTTTGTGTTTCTCAAAGTTAATTTGTTGAAAACAGGACTACTTTTACCCTAGTTGCCGCACAAAGGCTTCAACAAAACTATTTCATTATCACAAAATCATTGTGTGATGCAGTATTTGAATATTATTTTTTTTGCATACAATTCTAAGATATAATTCCTACAAATGCAAAACATGTTACAATTTAATTTGTAAATAATATACTGCTATTTGTGTTAAATTCAAGTGGGTTTTTATTCAAACTAAATTCATGATGCAGTATTTGCATAATTTATTACCTCTTAATACTCGGTACTAAAAGAATCTATATTTTGCCATCAGCTATATAGGAAGAAGTGAACAACATTGATGTAACAGGCGGAAGAATATGCCACAGCTATTACCCTCAAGATGAGGCTTTTTGTCACCATTTTCAATGGTTTATTACATTAAAATGATTATATTAAATAATTAGAAAAACCCACTCGCTACAAATGATTATAGAAAAATATGTCCCTCATGAAATTAATGTTCAAAATTCCTAAAGCTAAAGCTCAGAACTGTGAACATTAATTTCACTCAGGAAATAAAATATTTTCCATCTCGTGGGTTATTCAATCAATGTTTAAACTCTAGTTACAATTACAGGTATGCAGACTTCAAGTTGCACATTTTTTTTACAATCTATTTGATAAATACACTATGTTTTTTTTTTAATATATAATAAATCACAGTAGATAATTACACTAGTCTGTGTGACACCTTGTTCTCACTCAAATACTCCTAGTCAGTCTAATAATTACACCATTGATATAGACAAGTATGCCATGAACTGATACCTGTAATTAAAACAACTACTTTGGTCAAACAAATTAAGAAAAAACACAATCACAATAAATTTCTGCTTCATCACCCCCCCTCACCCACATCCATCCACCAACTTTATTAGCTTCAACAAATTTCACCTGGCCTTGAATGTTACATTCACTTTTCTAATTCAATTCTGCAATTTTCATAAAGTCACAGTTGCACAATGGCAAGCAATTTTGTTCCCTAAATAGGCATAGAGTTTCCGCACAACCTGAAACTGCAGATAGAGAGATACAATTAGTTAGATAATACAGTCTAGTTCTGAAACTTCTGATGACTTGAAATATTGGATGACACTACTGCTGGCCTTGGAAATCTGCGCCACTCAGCGACAGGAAGCAGCAGGTGTGAATGTCAGCATAGTCAGGCATGATGGGTACAAGTCATTATCTCACCACCAGAAAAATCCCATTGCTAAAACTATCAAGTTGAAAAATTTCAGTTAAAACAGTGACACTAGCTTGAAGCACTCTATGAAAGTTGGTAATTTTATTTATATTACATAAGGCCTCTCTCTCGCTTTCTCTGTGTGCACTTGTATGTATGTATGTGTGTGTGTGTGTGTGTGTGTGTGTGTGTGTGTGTGTGTCTGTGTGTGTGTCTGTGTGTGTAATGTGTATGTATAGATTTTATCTTAATATTTGCAATAAAAAGTGTATTTGATATCTATATGTAAATATTAAAATATATATTTGTTCATATGTATTTTATTAATAATATATCGGTAACCTAGTTCCATATATTTTAGTATATATTTAAATAAGTATGTTTCATCTTGAGCTGTGGTTTGTAATTAAATTGTCAACATTTCCAAGCTGGAAATAATAAAAGAAAATAACAAATTTTCAAAAAACAAGTATTGCCATGAAATTGTTTGTGAGCTCATGGCATTTATTTATTTATGTAACATGTATATATAAAAGAAAAACCATTTAATTTTCTTTGTCCAAATAATTTCTTCAACATAGTGAAATAAAGACAATGGTTTAAATAATATTGTTTCCTTTATTTTAGGAAGAATATGTGTTTATATTTTAATTCTAATTTGAATTCTAACTTTAATGATTTGTGTGAACATGTTTGTATACTTGCCAAAAATGCTACATTATGTCACTCTACAAATGCTCCCTAATAATATTAAATTCCCATAAATAAAATGAACATGTTATATACTATTAATTTATTATATATTATACTATCTATATTATATTTAATAGGAATAATAAACAATTATTAGAGACAATTTCTGTTGCCTGCATCATTGGACCCATCATTGTATGCTACCTTACCACGGCGAGTCGCTAAAGTACAAAGTGGGGTCCATTGTTTCACAATGTCGTGTTTAAACTGTTCAAATGAGTGCTGTGTGTGTGTGTGGTTTTTTCATATGTTTGAGAAGGGTCACATATCTAAAGTCGAGACAAACGCAACGTCTGTCATTCACTGCCGACTTGTGACGACGCCAACTTCACGACTGGTCAAAAGCTGGATCACGCTGGGGAGTTTTCAACTCGCGAGGACCGCGAATATAATTTATGTCATTTACGGTGATTAATCAGCTCATAATGGGTCAAAATGAAACTGTAAAGATTGAGACAACTAGCATGACTAAATATAGGATTGTAAACGAGTAACATTTCCAAGTTTCCTACCTGAAATGGGACACGTTTGTTGAGCGGCCATCTTTACGGGCTTAAACTCTAGAGTACAACTCAGACCAGACCAGACATGCAAATATATAACAATGTCTAGACGCCTTCAAATTTAAACCGTCTTCGTTTGCATTATCCCGTGTAAAGAATGTAAACTTTTTTTTCGGTTGTAACCTTCTTTCAGGATGAAGAATAAAAAATATGTACTTTGACCTAGATAAGCGAACATTCTGCTTGCATGTTAGTGCCTATTTTGCACGTGGCAAATAAAATATCTTTTAAAAGTTATGGCGAAACTATGGCATATTAATGACCTGCTAGACAATAGACATTACATATTACAAAACTATGGGAATATAGAGTCTACTACATTTATTCATGTAAATTAAAGACAATTTATATGTATAAATGCATATAAACATATATAAAATCCGCTTTTATTTGACCGATGAATACTATACAAATATACAAGCTCGAGGAAGCAGTAATACTTTACTATTCTAGGCTATATAAATACTGTTACACATAACCTATTATATTATTAATTGGAATCAATGCTATGAATTAATAAATACATATAAAATGATATACAATCAACGTATAAGTAGGCTAAAGTAATCGTGGAGGAAATAGATCGCGGCATCTTGTTCTAAACCGGCTAAAACCATTCGATTTTATTCCAATCTCGCCGTCCTGACCGCTCGTCCTAATACAATACATTCATGAATATTATAGACTCGTCTGGGAACAGACTTTAACACGAATATTCATAGTCGTTTAAATAAACACTACCATAGAAAAAGAATGTACAATATAGTACTAGTATATATCAGTATACTCACACAGAAGCATTATACCGCGGTATTTTAAAGTCAAAGCTCAATAAAAGTATTCACGACGAGTATATATCGTTAATGTTGGTAAAATATTGTTTTTAGTAGCCTATGCGTAGCTAAACTGTATGAAGTTACACGTGAGTTAGTGTTACATGTGCATTCACGTGCATATTTATATATATGCATTATGTATATAATTATATTCTGTCTACGGTTTAGGCTTAAATTAGGCCTACTGCTTGTAAATCATGACACTAATAACGTGAGAATATATATCAACCAGTAACTGTTGTGCACGTGAGTAGACCTATATTATATATAACTATGACATCCTGTTTTGTACATAGACAATTAATTCGTATTGATAAAGGACATTATATACACTATATATAATTATAATAAAAACCACACAGCTTGATAATTTAAATACCACTACATCATAATAAGCTAACAAAAATGCAAACATGTCTGGACTTCGTCTAGTTAGTAGGCCATTTGTTGACCTACTCTATGCCATGTTAAATGGATTAAAATGAATATACTTTTTTTTATTATTAAATTAAATACTAGTAAACGTGCATGCATATGATGTTTATTATATTCACTTTAGCATTTTATGTTTACGAATGTTCGTGTAAAGTAATGTCCTAAATGTGTGGGGTGAATGTGCGGTACAAACAAACAGAACCAATATTGGTTATTTATTTCTAATGATAAATATCCTCATGGTAGATATTTCATTGTTTATAATGAGGCAGAGAAAATAACAAACGAATGTCTTCACAAATTTATTAATAATTTTCTTTTAAATTACCAAAAGTAATAAATTGTGCTTCGTCATAATTATTGTTAGTTTTATGGTAAATGCATTAACTACTAGATTTGGCATACAAAATCAGATACGGAATCCCACCTACTGACGAGTTCGTAATCGAGAGAACTAGCTGTGGAGTAGCGCATTGCGATGCGTCTCTTAAACTCTCTTCAGACGGAAACCGTGTTTATACGAGCACTGGGAGTAGCATACCTCTCAGTGATATTCGTGCATGCAGCGTCCATGAGACGACATGTTACTATTTCCCTTATCTGATGCAGAGCTGGTTCGACGTTCTCTCGCGTTCATTAACATTTGATTGTACGCACACATTTGACAGCCGTAAATCATGAGTTAACAAGCTCGTAAATACTTAGTGTATAAATATTGAATGTATTTAACATATGCCGGCATTCCGTCCCTCAGTCGCCCAACAAAATATCTACAATAATATCTTCCTTCTGCAGTATGTGCGTGCGTGCGTATATTTAACAGGTATTGCTAATAGGTGATTCATGATACACTTGCAACATATTCATTAATAAAAAATGTCAGACATTGTCATTGATAGAAAAGAAGAAAAAAAAGCATTCTCAAACAAAGCGCTCTATTGATATCCTAAAAGTGTGGCTGAAGTTATGATTAAGATATTTTTTAAAGGGTTTAAAAAATCGTCCAAAATGTGAGGGAGGTGTTAGCCAAAATGTATAACCATCGCAGAAAGTAAATACAGTATAATTCACTCTATATTTTATGTTTTAATTTAATCAAATTAAATATGAACCATCTATTTTAATTTATTTTGAATACTTATGTAATGTCAAATTATAAGTAGGCCTAATGCATCTAACATGTGGGATTGTTACCAGATGACACAAACTACAGATGCCGATATCTCTCCACGTACGATCAACACCATATTCCTCGAGTACCGTCAACTTACTTACTTTGAAAAAATACACATGGGGATAGATTATGAAGTGATTGAATATGCCAATTTTAATTTTCAAATATATTAGTACTTATAATATATATATATCTATATATTCCTATCAATAGTAAGAATTAAAGCTCCACACCCCACACTTTCACGTGTCTGATCAACCAGACTCTATTCGGATTCCAGAATATCGCTGGGCTTACGTACGTGCTATTTATACACTTGTCGTCATTCGACGTTGCAATGTATAAATCCAAAGAATTATGTATTACATCCGACAGTTGAAATTATACGACACATAGGCGGCGAAGGCCTACCCAATTCTACAATAGTCCACTAACTCTGGTACCTCATGCCAGCCACCCTTTGAACCACTGCACACAAATTAACCCTACACAATCCACCCCCACCACATTTCCATATGGCATATATTCATCTATACCGTATATCCACCTTCTCGTAGTATTCACATATCATATCCCCCAACTCCATATTACACCCCTACCCATTATCCACCCACTCCCACCCCACACCCACCCACTACCCCACATCATGACCCACCACATACATGCCAAGGCCTGACGCATTATTCTATAGCTACCCCCAAACTAGACATTCCACCCCTTACCTAGCTATCCACCCACACCCACCCGGGGCCACCCCACTACCCCACATCCACCACATTCCAATGCCTGGCGCACATAGACGTACAGAATGTATATGTTGGTCTGATGTAGCAATGGTCTGTCCAATCACACACCCAGACAGCAAGTAGACGCCTGGTAAACGTCGATTATTTCCTCTGAGAACGCCAGACTGCGACTGGCCTATAGACGTATACTCCTGTAAGACAATTGCTATATATACTGTAATCATCGATTTGGTCGGCCAGCCAGCTCAGACCTGCGTCCGTGCTTATACTCTCAGAGGTAAAACGTCTACATCGACACCAACATCTACATTCAGCGCTTGTCTTACGACCTTTAGAATTAATTTGGAAAACATGCCGTTGTTGTATTGAAATTATGTTACCCAAGTATATTTATTCTGCTCTTCTTTCTGTTATTTTTTTTAAGCTATGCGGAGCATGTTACTTTTCTTTCTCCCGTTTTCTCATTTTATTTTCCCTCGTTTTCACATTTTATTTCCCCCCCTTTTTTTTTTGACATTCTTTATATATACATGTATAACATGCGTTTTTATAAACATAAAACTATACGCATTATCGTTACTGAGATATATTTGTTCTGCTCCTTTTTCTTAAGGCATAATCCTTTTATATTTCTCCCCATTTCCCCCTTCTTTTATATGAATACTTATATTAACATACAAGTATGGGCAAAGATAATATGCATGCAAATGCATATACGTACATTGGAATCATGATGCTTACAAAGCTGCAGACTCATCCGACTGGTAATCAGTGTTCAACGAACCTTTAAGCCAACGAACAATCAGAAGCATTTCAAATGACTGACATTGTCAACCTTTCTGAACCCAGAATATACCCAGTGACGTTGAAAACTTCCAGTGGTTATATATACTTAACTGCTTTACAAAGTGATTCGTGCATGCTCAATCTCTGCACGAAAAAGAATTGTATTGTCACGTATAAATTACAAATATAAATTACTGTTTTAAATTTATTCGTGGACAGGCGGTTATATTCCAGGATGTGAATTGACTGAAAAAGTCATCTGAAACCAATACTATTAACTAAATAATGGTGGATGAGGTATTAATATACACTGGAGATGGGTAATGTATTACATGTATACTGTATGAACGCCGTACATGTCTGACCATGTCATAAACGTTTAGTAGTTCTACCAAATCGCAAATGCTTCCACCTTTTTTTCGTGTGTGTGTGTGTGTGTGTGTGTGTGTGTGTACGATTTAAATTGTTTAACTTGCGTATTATTGGTATATCTATAATCCATTAGGGATACTAGTATACAGAGAATTGTCTCATTGTTGAGACTATATTGGCATATAAATCATGTGTTTAAATATACCATAATGTATCCTTATATGTAGATACTTTACAGGTAACACTAACAGTATGCGATAATAAAGGGTATATTATATCCTGCACAATTGTATTGACCACTAAATGTTATACTTATACTGCAGCCATTGAACAAACATTATTTTAGTTACAGAGTATAAAGTATGAACACATTACAATTTACAACCGACTACTTGGTTCAATGCATGGATATAAGTTTAGTGGTGTGAGGCAACTGCACCCCAGAGAAGGTAGATCTACTAAAACAAACATTAAAACAGTTGAAGTTTGTTTCATATTTGAATTCCCTCTAGCAATGTCAAGGCCTTCTGCAGTTGAAAGAACACAGGATTACTTGCGACATATTGCAAAGCAGAAATCTAGTTGTTGTTCGACCTGAAATTTTGGGTGTAATTTGGCGTTAATTTATTACGTATGTTCGTGATCGAATCCCACCCTGTCCTGGGTCCCCCACCCTTGTAACACGCCCTGCCAGGCAAAACCCTCCATGCATATTGCAGAGGTCAAAGGGCAACATGAACAGAAGCAAAGCAACAAAAAAATAGCGCATTTACCAGCATTGGGTATTACGTAACGATAGTAGCGCACGACATGGACAGACGCAGAAGTGGGAACATAGTGGTTGAAAATTTAGAATCGGAACATTTTTCGACGTCGACATGGCATCAAATTGCTATCTAGGAGAAGAGACCAATGCCTAGCATATACGTGTGTATAAGTATTACGAATGAAATCCGAATTTCAATTTGAAGAGCCTCAAGCATACGGATGTGTGGCTGGATTGAGTGACCTAGTTATAACAACCTATGCAGATATAACCGCTAGGAAGGAGATATCAGTGTATATTTCGCCGTTTCTGTGGAATAACCTCTCATATTTACCGTCTGCGGATTCCTGTTGGATATACAAATGGTGCCAGCATTTGGTATGGTCATACGGTTACATTGTTAAACTTTACTTCAACATAGTTCTACATTGTTTCTACATTGTTGTAACGGTGGCTGAGCGTGCACTATTATCTATATTATTTCATGTTCTGTCGTGCCTTAGGATATATTTAATATGATTATGTCACCTCAAAGACAGACATCGTAGATGTTAACAACGGTTTCAGAACAGAATGTGTTAATATTTTTCTATGTAACGTTGCTAATCGACTAGACGACATATTCACAGATTTGAATTATTTCTATAAAACATGTATTAGGGGCGTAACTTTAGTAGTTATCAGCTGTTGGCGGGATATTGTTAGAACATCCGTATGTATGTAGGCATGTGTTTGGTAAATATTTAAGCCAGGTTAAACACCGACGAACTCGGCAACCGAGGAAACGCGCCCCCAAAAAGCAAGACTGGGATGTCTGTAAAACACTTTATAACAGACGCAGTGAACACGATGGCAGACGAGACGATGTCGTCTTGTAAACACATACCTTCACCATCCGAACCGTCCAGAATGTACACAATTTTAGGAAAGAATTCCGTGGCATAATCGATTCATGGTATCTCGTACTTCCTACAAATCACTTAGTGAGTAGAATCGCCAGTTTAGCATAAAACCGTGACCTCGACAAGATCTCAGCAGACGAAATGTAAATTCTCCCTACTGCCTCGTGACGTTTACTAATGGTTGAAGCTATGACGGTGTTGCGCTTTTCCGATTGGTTGATGGCTGGCACTTGTCACAGACACCCATGTCAGACAGACACCTGTTTCTTTACGACACGGTGATGTATTGCATTAGGAATAATAGTTTCAATAGTTTCAGCGAATCAAGTGAATCCTACACGTTCGTAAATCAGTCAAATTACTGAAAAATTCTTTATAACTTTCTATAAATTGACTTTGTCCAGAAATGTGCAAAACATGACAGATGAAAGATCGTAGACAGATGACATGTTCGCGCGGCTAACGAATAGATATTCCCGCCGAAAGTTACCGCCAGAAGCCTAACGCGATCTTACGTCATTGCCGAACTTTGACCTTAAAATAATCCGTATTTTCAAAACTTATTTGCTCCTAATTTCTAAACAGTCTAAATATATTCACGTATTTTCATAAATTAAACTTCATATGATATATTCAGGAAATTGTGTTAAATTAGGGTAAACTAGAGTTTGTATAACAGAAATACAGTTTCTTATCTCTTAATATTACCTTGTTTAAAGATCTTAATTAGGCCTATTATTATTATTATTATTATTATTAAAATTATTAAACCAGATAAGCATGATTATTATTCACGCTAAGGTGTAAATGATATACTTATTAAACACTACAAAACTTGGCTCTTCTACATTTGTGAATGTTTTACCTTGATAGTTCAAGTAATTTTTTTTTTATGGAAATATTACAAGTTATGCATTCTATAGATAATAACAAATAATTATCATTTACAACACGTGTTTACTACATGAGAGCTTCCCAGTCACTGAACTATCACTTCCCGCATATTTATACTCTCAAGCGGTATAGCCAGGCCAACAAACATGGCGGATAGGTGTAGATCTCCACCTCGTGAACAGACAGTTTGAATTTAACGAAATACTCATCAAGATGCCCCAACTGTCATCAATAAATCACAATTTACAAACTTAATATGCATACCGATGTTCGTGTTAAACCATTGCGCAACATTGTAATTATTAAACCTTATTGAAACCATTATATTATTCTGTCTCATTTTCAAATTATCTTGACTGTTTTGGGTTGGGTATTGTTCAATCTATATTCGTAATATCATTTTAGTTTATTACACTAATTCGGTATATTGTTAAAAGGTATGAGGGAAACGTGGTAAAACATAACTTGTACACACAAAAACAACATTTTCACGTTTGTATAGATCGTGCCTTTTATATCTCGCGTTCCTCACTCATTACGATGTATTTGTATAGTCAAATGTGACGTGACTGTTAGAATATATAGGTATATATTAGATGTATTACTTACCACAGGTGGTTTGAAAACAATCTAGAAAGTCCCCTAACCCAATCCCTCGGTAGCCAGAACGTCAATACGGGGTCTAAAACACCACGATACGTCCACCTATGACCCTACTCAACATGGCAGCTATCCTGCTCCATATTTGTGAATTTAAAACTCTCGGTAAGTAATTTTAACTTATTTATTTGAAGCTTGAAAACGAAAATAAGTGTATCATATTTAAATGTTTTATGTACAAAGCCTTAGTTTGGTAGTCAAAATTTTATTAATATTTATTGTAACAAATATACCCCAAATTAATTTATGTGTCAAAGTGATTATATGCCTTCATTAATATTTTTTAATTATCCAATATTGATAATTCTATAAATGTTGCTTGTGAGGATAGCTGCAAGTACTAATCGACATTAACCATATTAATAGCATACAGGTGACACTGTCATATTGCTTGGCGTTACAGAAAATAATACCATTTTATCATTATTGGAATTCCATGTTACAATATCTGGCGAAACTCAAAATCAATCCATTTACTTTGTTGCACTATTAGCAAGTTTCATCATGCAATGTTAAACTCATCTGATTATATAGATATCACTAATCATTTCCCTCCCTGTCCTACACAAACTATATATACTGTATAACTATAATATATAATGTATAACTATAATATATACTGCTCTCTAGTCCTTCTAGTATCAACAGTATAGCATAAGCTATACACCTGAATAACTGCGAATAGTGGTTATAAATTAATTTCTTAAACAGGCATTTTTTTTCTTTAATTTGTTTATCTTTTTCTTTTCTTAAATAATATTTTATTATGTATTTCCCTATTGACTTAAATTAATATTTCCATTTATTTATTGTTTTTGCTATTGATTTATCTAGATATGTCCATATCACAGACTATATACCTTCGCTAAGCTATTATTAGTAATATTTATGTTGTTGCTTTTTATAAAACTATATTTTATTCACGTGTATTGTCATGGATACCTCTACGATTGGTAGCACAGCTTGGTAGCACAGATTGATAGCACACGGATGAATAAAGAAACTTGCATAAAGTTCTACAGTGACCTGCACTATGAGCACAACTTTAATAAACCTGTCTGTCTGTCTGTCTGTCCGTCTGTCTGTCTGTATGTATAGATGTATGTATGTATGTATGTATGTCTGTCTGTCTGTCTGTCTGTCTGTCTGTCTATCTATCTATCTATCTATCTATCTATCTATCTATCTATCTATCTATCTATCTATCTATCTATCTATCTAT